>QANX01000729.1:0-109082 GCA_003254975.1 Ochetophila trinervis | reverse complement strand
CTCTCCGGTTATTCTGGAGGAATTTCCGGGGCGGGTCCTGTCATGTCATGTACCCGGAGATATTCGAGAAGTTAGAAACAAATATAGTTCAATAAAGTATGTTTTGTTTATTTTCTTTTTATTTATTTGAAAAGATAGTTTATCATTGCGCCATAACCCTTAAACCATACATGTCAATGACTCCGTTATTCTTTTCTAGGTGGGAGATGTAAATCCCTTTACGAAAGGTGTAATGGCATAGATGTTTCAAGAACCTGAGACTAAGGATTTTGGTTTTTTCAAATAATTGCCGAGATAAATGTAACAAAATTGACATGTATTTGTCAGACCCATCGAATACCCAAATGTCATTTATCCGTGTTCTTTGAATAGGTACTGGGTGAAATAGCTATCGGTGTAAAATAGTTATTCATTGTGGAAATTGACATATACAAACCATAAAATTTAATATATTAACCTTTCAATTGCAGTATAATGGATTCAAGATGAGGATCGTGCATGGGTGCATTCAAATTCAACGAATAAAACTGTATTCACAACGAAGGATTTTAGCCTCTCAGATATGAAGTCTGACATTTTTCAATTACTTAGCTTGGATCCTCAGCTCTACGATGTGAGTATGAAGCTTTTTGTCAAATATAATGCTCCAAAAGTGGCTTCTTGTGCATTTACTACCAATATGGATGCAGTAATATTTATTGACTGGCAGCTAAGAAATGCACCCCAACATGTCTTAACACTATTCGTTGACCCAGCCCAAAGTGTGCCACAGTTGAGGACTATGCGCCGTACACTAAAACTACAGCTTAGGTTACCGTCTAGCAGTGGTAGCAATCAGAGCTTTTTTTTCAGATTGCCTCTAATGCATAATTGCGATAAAGTCCCATCTCTAATAGCCAATGGGCGACCAACCCCAATGCTAGCTTTAGAAACGCATGAGCCAAAAACACAAGATGCAGTCAATGTAGTAGAAACTCAAAAGTTGGACAATCTGGCAAGAACATAACATCCATAAACCCTATTGCCAGTAATAATAGAGCTAGATCGTCAAAGCATTGAACATACCGATAACATGGTCAAGGATGATTACTTCATTGGACCATGGGGGTTGGAAGATGTTGCAGAAGGTACTAATAAGGATGATGATAGACATTACGATGATGATTTTTCACGTATTGATGTTATGGAACATGACAATTCTGATGCTAAAAGTATGCATGGTCAAAGTCCAGATAAATTTACTGTGAAGGGTGTCATAGGACACTATGAAACGTCTACAGCCTTGAAAACTGAAGGTGCTACGAGTGGAATACCATGTATTTGTTGTCTACCCAATCTTCGTTCTGTCACAAGGTCTGAGTTGTCCTTAAGCATTGGAAAAACAATTGAGAATGAACAAATGTTTGCCACAATAGTAAAGCTAAAAAATAAGCTTAGCATGTTTGCAATAATAAATAATTTTGAGTATAGAGTGAAGAAATCAGACAAAGCCTGATATGATGTTCGTTAACGAACACCACAACCAGGAACATGCAAAGATGAAGTGTCAATTGGCCGCTAAAGGTGATTTTTCGTATGCTCAATAAATAGCCAAAGCACAATCTGTGGAACTTGGTAAGTTATTAAAATCTATATTCTTCTTCACTTCTTCGATTGCCTTGTAGAGACTAGAATGCCATATGATTTTGGGCCTCCTTTTGAACTGTTTATCAGCCTGAAACTTAAGTATCTAAACAGCCAAATGCTGTAACGAGATAACGACATTACAACTGAATGCATCCGCTAAGACAAATAATAAATAGCTAACAACAAATTTGAATATCAATCTCTCTCAAACCCGGCATCTTCCTCCGAAATATCAAGACCAATAATGGGGCATAAGACATATATCCTTTAGGAATATCTCTGATATCCAGGCACGATACTCAAGGTTATGTGCAATTGTATTAGGGAAAAGTACTCGCATACCATGCAGCCGAACGAATAATTGTTTTCTACCCTGGCACATCCATGCGGGCTATGCATATAGATAATGGGTCTTAGTAAAACTGAAACTCGACTTCACACCCACATCAAACCTAACATTAAATATACGAATACCTTGGAAAATAGTCCTAATAGACACCAATATCAAGCCTACAGCTTAAAGGCCAATTATAACCTAATTTTGTGAAACTTGTGGCGATGGGTTTATAATGTGCCCAGTAAAACAAAAAACTCTAAAACTAAAATATCACTTCAACATTGCTGGCAACCCGAGAACATGTTTAATCAAACAATACATCAATACTAAGACTCGCAGGTCAATTTTTAACTAGTTTTGTGGGACTAGCCTTGATGGGTTTCTTAATCCCTTTGAGCTTTGTTGACATCCCCATAGTCTGGTTATTGTGGGTTTCCATTGCTGGTGTTTGGGTTTTCACAGTTGTCTTCTTCCCTTTTTTTCCGTGGTTATTTGGCAATTTCTAGGTCATTTATCAGAATGTTGGCCTTTGGCACCACTGGGCTTCTTTAGTTTCCTCAACTCCAGTCCTCTATTCCTTAATTCTTCCAGTTGTAACTTTCGTTTTCATAATTTTTCAGGTAGGGTAAGGTGAGAGTTCTTAGTTTTACTGGTAAACGGGAAACATAAAGAGAATTTTAAACTATGAATAAAGGGTTTTGGCAAATGCAATGGAGGTCTGATTTCGAAAGAAAAATGATAGTGAAAACAATTTTAGATTATCGTGGGATAGGTGGACATAGTGGGAGAAAATGTAATCCATGGTGGATAAACATTCGGACAAAATTATAAACTTTGACAAGCAGTAAATTTATTTTTTTAAGAGATCTTAGCACTGAACATTTGTACAAAATCTCAAGACTTAAAGGCCGTGAATATTGACAGCTAACTACTTGTTTTTCTCACTTTTGGGCCTTTTACTTTTTGACCACCACATCATTTGAAACTAAAAATTTGACAAAAATAATATTAATAACATGGTAAATAAATAAATAAAACTCTTATCTATCCTTTCTTCAGCTATTATATGGAAAATGTACTACTACATTCTAATTTTTGACCACCGCATCATTTGAAACTAAAGATTTGACAAAAATAATAATTAATAGGGTTAATATCACTGAAAGTTCCTAAACTATATCGCAATTTACACTTTCGTCTTCAAATTTTTTTTTCCTTACTTTGATTCTCAAACTCATATTTTTGTATCACCGTAAGTCTTTTTTGAAATTTTTATCCATTTGAACCATTAAAATGAATGTGCAATGCACATGAAGTCCATTTTAAGGGTAAAATTATAATTTTAAGAGGTTTGTTTTTATCACTATAGATCCCTAAACTATATTGTGATTTACACTTTAGTCCTAAATTTTTTTTTTAAACTTTGATTTTTAAACAAATATTTCGCTCAGATAAACTTACACATGAGTTTCACGCTAATACCTCTCACAATCCCACTCTCTTTCCTCCATGCAAGATTATTCTTTTACTTTATTTCTCTAGCTTCATTTAATATGTGTTGGAAGTTAAGTTTGAATAACTAAATGGTAGTGAATCTGGATAGTTGATTGCATAAAACTACGTCATTTTAGTTTTATGGCATTTAGTTGTAAAAATCATTAGAAAATAAAACAATGTCATTTCGATGAGATTCATAATACGACGTCGTTTCAGTCTTTTTCAAGTTTGGAATGTTTTAATGGGTTGTCTTGTTTCAGAAAAAACAGATTGCATGATCCGTATCTATATCCGACTAGATCTTTTACCTCCAACCACATTTTCTGGTATTTTGGTACTATTTGTTTCATAAAGAAAGAAATTGATAGAATAAGCTTGCATGGAGAAGCAAGAATGAGATTGAGAGAGGTGTGAGCGTGAATCTCATGTGTAAGCTTTTCTGAGTAAAATATTTATTTGAAAATCAAAGTGTGAAAAAAAAATTTTAGGACAAAAATGTTATTCACGATATAGTTTAGGAATCTATAGTTACAAAAAAAACTTTTAAAATTGTAATTTTAACATTAAAATAGACTCTGTTTATTGTACGTGATTTTTAACAGTTCAAATGGACAAAAATTAAAAAAAAAAAACTTAGAGTGATAGAAAAATATGAGTTTGAGGATCAAAATAATTTTTTTTTTTAAGATAAAAGTATAAATCGCAATATAGTTTAGGGACATTAATGATATTAATCCTAATTAATAATACAATAAATAAATAAATAAATAATGGACATTTCAAACTCATATCTATACGTTCTTCAGCTATTATATTGGAACGGTACTACTGCATGGCCTCCAGACTACTTATAGTCTGGATTTCACGAAAATTATTGTTGCATCAAATAATGCTTACCTGGTTGATGATTTTATTACGGGTTTTCTCTGCTGGCCTTGGGAATTAATGAAGACCATTTGTTAGAGATATCTGCTATTTGATGAACAAATTTGAAATTTTTAGGATTCTTTTATATTATCATAATGCAATTAAAATAGCTAGTTAGATTGCCAAACAAATTCTAGATTGTTGAGAAATTTTGAGACAATTATTTAAACACACAATACACACACAAAACATAAATTAAAAAATAAAATGACATTTAACTTGATTCAGAGCTATCAATATGATCTATCTTTCACAAGCATGCCAAAATTCAAAATCCACTTATCAAAAAGGTTGAAGATTTACAATTGTAAAATCTCTCCTACTTAGTTTTGGTTGCTCTATGGGTGAAACAAACATTTTACAAAAGACTTAAAAAATTACTCAAGGAATAAAAAAACATAAGACTTAAAAATAAAATGTTGTCTTTTCTTGGGAGCTTTGCTTTCCTTCACTTCTTCAAACGATGTGATTTCTCCTTTCTCCTAATTAATGAAATTATTCTCTTAGAACCAAAAAAAAAAAAAACTTTTTATATGCATCCATATTTATTCTAAGTCATGCAAATCACAGCATCGTTGAATCACCAAAATAAAAAATAAAAAAAAAATCACGGGATTGGGGAATGAATGCATATTAGTTGCAAACAAAAATAGGTAGATGGACCATTTTTTTTTTCTCATTAATGAAATTGTAAGGGGAAAAAAAAGGAAAAAAGAAAAATCATTTTTAAGAAAGTTTAATATAGGATCAATCCAAAATATAAGAATCAAAAACAATGAATAAGAAACAGAGAGAAAACAAGACAAACAAAAAACCAAAATATTTTTTGCATCCATTTCACTATTTTATACATTATGTATTACGATTGGGAATATTTGAATTTGTAGAATTCCTAGTTCCTAATTAATTATTCACCAAAAAAAAAATCTTAATTTTAAAAAAATATATATAATTGTACTATAGAAGAGGATATTTTCACTCTTAAAACCCAAAAGCGCCAATTTACCAAAAAAGTAAATCCAAAAGCACCCTCTGAAACCTATGTTGTATAATTTTATCAAAAAAAAAAAGAAAACTATGTTGTATAAAATTGTGTTCATATTATATTATATTTGTGTAAAAAAAATTCATTTAAACTTTATCCGTTAACTTTTTATATTCGTATCGTATCAAGTTCGTGCCAAATAATTTTCATTCAAAGTCAATTCATTAAATTTTTTTTCTATTAAAATATGCAAACTTAAATCTTCAATGCATACTCATTCGTGTCGTGTTAACGCATTGTTTGAGTTAAAAAATTTTCAAGTCTATTATAGAGAAAATTATTCAGTGAGGCTCCACTTTTTAGGGTTTTAGTGGCAAGATCTTCAATATTGGTTCATAAGTGAACAATATGAGTCCATAAATAAATAACATGAAATATTGGTCTATAATTGAGTAACATGTACTCATTTATTGCTTACTTATGAATCAATGTTATTCATTTATAGACCAACATTAAAAGGTATCGCCACTAAACTCCGAAAAAATTGGGTCTCATTGAAAAAAGCTTCTTAAGGATAACAACTTAGGTAGAAGACGACAACACCACTCAAAAATGATATGAAATTAATGAGTTTGGATTTATTATAAATGGATTTAAGTCAAATTTGGATCAACCCATTTTAACACAATTGTTAAATGTGTCATTTTCAAGTTGATTTGCTTAACCTGAATTGATCCATTTAACTAAACGTGCCAAGTAATGTTTCAACCCAACCCAACACAATTAAAAACTGGTTTAAATTATAATTTTAAAATATATTCTTAATAAAATTTTGATGAATAGATTTTTATTATTAAATTACATATATTTTTTTCAATTGTATTATTAATTTTTCAACAATTTGAAAAAAATAAAAACAAAATCATTAAAATAATACTTATTTACTTAATTATAATATATTTATAATATTTATGGACTTACATATATCAAAAACTAAAATTAATTATTGAAGAGTACTGTAAATATAAAAAAAAAAACCTTGAAAACATAACTATTGTATTTTTTTTATGTTAATTTATTAAGAATTAATTTTCTTAATACACGAAGTAGTATTAATTTTACTCTGTATATATATATATGTGTGTGTGTGTGTCTATATTTAACGAATAAATGAGATTGTGAGACTATTCGTATATTATATTATTATCAATTAGTAATTTTAAATGATAGTTTTTTAAATATATATTTTATTTTAAAATTAATTTATGATTAAATTATTTTTATCTAATTTAATCTAACTAAATTAAACTAAATTTATTTTATTCGGTCAATTTTGTGCAAATTAAACTAATTGTATTAATTTAAATTTACACAATTAATAAACAAATCATATTCGAATTAAATAATTTTAACACATTTATGAACGAATTGACATGAACCCAACACAAATTGTCGGCAACACAAATTGTCATCCTACGTTCCTATTATAAACACAGCTAGTTTGGTTTGCCGGTTTTCCCTTTTATTTATTTATTTATTTTATTAATACTAAAAGAAAAACTGTGTACTTTGTTGAAGTAGTACTGGATTATCCCACGTGAGGTCTGACAAATTGATGAACTTTTATTAGCGAAAGAAAGCGAAAGATATGGTTTCTGTCTCAATTCCCCTTCCTTCTTTGCCCCTCCTTTTCTGCAGTAAAAACATTTCCTTTCATGTATTCTTTCTCTCTCATGTCCCACAAACCCTCCAATCAATTTTCTTTAGCCTAATTTTGATAAAATAAAAACCCATTTTTTATTTTTCTTTATATTTTTTTTTTCCTGTGCCAAAAACCTTTTTTTTTTTTTCACAAATTGGGTCATATATATAATCGAACTTTGGCCAAAACTATGTATGATGACAAAATATGGAAGACACAGTGATGACCTTTTTATCAATGACACTTCCTCACAGATTGATAGAACATGAAATATGATGGGATTGAAGGCTCTGCATAAGAAAAACATTAATTTCTCTTTTTTCCTTTCTTAGGTTTTGGCAAGGAATGGTCTTGTGGGGTTTTTGATTTTGCTTTTGGATTTTACTTGCTTGTTTTCTTACTTCAAAGAGGAACATGGATTTGATTCTGCGTTTCATAAAGGTTTCCCACCTTATGAGGGGGTTGTGTTACTGATCTAAATCAGGTGCTCATTTTCATATTTTCATGTTGAATTTTTTTTTTTTTAATTTCTAATCAAACTGGCTGGAAATATCAAAATAAAATGAGTTTTCGCCTTTTGTTCTCTAGAACAGCTTAAATGACGATAACCACCTGTCGTAATTCTTAAATTTTATTTAATTTGATCAATACCAAAATGACAATGTATATTCATGATTGTTTTTAGATTCTGAATTTGACAATGTATATTCATGATTGTTTCAAAATACAATGAACATTGATAATAACCCCAAACAGTTTCGAAGCTGAAAATCCTCCAATTTTCAATTTTATATATGTAAAAAAATAAAATTCAGTGTGTAACAAATGCCCACTGGGCTATTGAATTTTTCTTAAAATTGTTAACTGAATTGTTTTTGAAATATTAAGCATATATTGATATACATATTAGAGTATAGTTTATAACCCACATTTTTATCTTTGGTGATACTTTTAAGAGCTTCTATTTATCTATTTATTTTTGGTTAAAAATTTTAAGAGGTTCTACATGGTGCATTTTGAGGATGGATAATAGAATAGATAACTTTTAGAGCAAGACAAGCAGGGAGCAGTTAAATGGGTATAAAAAACACTGTTTAGAAATAGTAGAATTTCAGTATCTTGAACCAATGGGAATGTGGGATCCAGCTCTTCCAATTCCAAATTTCTAGTGTACCTTGTCACTCAGTCTTTTTTTCTCTTTATCTCTGTGATGGTCTTGTTTCATCAAGCTCTACAATCAATTTTCCTAACAAATACTAACTTTTCCTTTTATTTTTATTTTTTATTTTTAAATTTCTTGTTCCTAAAAATTTCTTTTCCAATAAAGTTGACGTAAAAAAAACATACACACTTATGAATCCTATTCCAGCTCCCTCGATGAAATTTAAAGGTTTCTGATTTTTCTAAAAATTAAATAAAAAATTAATATCTTTCATCCTCTCTTAAATTTTAGCTTAAATACAATTTGTAATTTTGAAGTTTCAAAAATATTATCAATTTTTTGTTGGATTTCAAAAGATTATTATTTTCATCTTTTATTAGTTCATTTATGCTTATTAGATTTATATCACTTACATTTTTTTTTATAAAGATGCTAATAAAAAATCTTAAAACGTAAAAATGAAATTATAATTAGTACCAACTTTAAAAGTTTTAGATGGAATATTTCCAAAAAAAAAAAAATCAACTGTGATTGAAAATATGTTGGTTGGAATTTAACTCTATTAAATCATTTTACTAAAATATATATAAATAGGGTTACAGATGCCGTTTATAAATTTTTATAATTGAATCATATTTAAGGGTTTGAAATTTAAGATATATGTTATGCTTTTTCCAACATCATCTAAGATTGAAAACATTTTTTTTTTCCGTATATCTATGATTGAGTACATTTTTTTTTTCGCTGGAAATATGATTGAGTACATGGTGGATGAAATTCAACTCTATCACATCATTTGACACCACTAGGGAAAAAAAAGTTTATACATATATATATGTATGTATATATAGTCCTTCTCATGCAGGTTATGTTCAACTCAAACTGTGAGTAAATTGAACAACATATTAAAGTGGGAATTTTAAAAGCTAGAAGATATTGTTTCAAAGTTTTGTCTTTAATATATTCACAAAAATAAAATAAAAAAAGAGTTGTTTTGTCAGTAATCTATGTGAAAGTTACCAGTGAAGAGTCATTGTACTACCATCAACTCTCTCTCATATTACATATTTTTCAATAAAAAAAATATTATATAAAAAGGCTTTCTTTCCGGATTCTTTCTTGTTATACTACAATCTAAACTTAATACTTATTGCCAATAAATAAACTTAATACTTACCCAGCCTAATTTCCAGATTTTTTTTCATAATCTTGTTCCTCACTAATAAACAAATATAATAATATCCCTTAATAACCATTTAATTATGTGAGGTTGAATTATACAGATTTTGTCTCAGATACATGATTTACAAATAATTCTATTTGCTCACCAGCAAGGCAATTTTTTTTTTTTTGGTAATTCACCAGCAAGGCAATTGTTTTATCTCTATCAGTGCAGAAATCATTAATTGGACAAACATGAGTATTTGTGACATGCAAAACTAGGATTCCAGGAATGCATATAAAAAAAATAAATGAATAAACCATCTTCTTCCTCAAAAATAGTGTCAGATCAGATTTATTATTATCATCATTATATTATGAATTCCATCTCAGAACCCAATATTCAAAATTAGACTAAAAATCCATATCTAATGCAATATTCCCAATAAACCCAAAGCAACACTGAGAAGTAAAATTTATTACCAAAAAAAAAAAAAACACCGAGAAGTAAAAATGAGCTAGAGAGCTGAGTAGTAGGAGCATGAGATATCAATGGCTGCACGAGGGAATGATTCTTATTCCTTCCACAAACATCAACACCAATCTTCAAACTATATGCTTGAGAGGGGTTCAAACACAGGCCTGGATTTCCACTCAGATCCAAATTCCTTCCAAGTCTCTTAAAGAAACTTGAATTGAAAGGAACAACACCGCCAAGAAGATTCCAGCTCAGATTCAAATGGTATATATGCGAAAGACCTCCGAAAGCAGCAGGAATCTCTCCGGCTAAATGGTTGTTTTGCAGAGACAGAGTGCTCAGATTCTTAAGCTCCGAAAAGCTCTCTGGTATTTTTCCTGAATACCCAGAATCGGCAAGCCTAAGCTCTTGGAGTTTCACTAGCTTACCAAACTCCAATGGCAAAACTATGTTCATAGGATTGCCATCCATGATGAAGTACTGCAAGCTCTGCAACTTTTCCATTCCTTTTGGAAAATTGCCTTTCAACCTGTTGTTGCTCAAAGCCATGAAAGCCAACAAACCTAGCTTCTCGATGCTATCAGGAATTGTACCAGAAAGTGAATTGGAGCTCAAATCAAGCTTTTGAAGCTGACCCAGTTTGCCAATTGTGGCTGGGATTGAACCACTAAGCATATTATAGCTCAAATCAAGTCCCACAAGGTTTTTGAGACCGCCCAATTGATAAGGTACAGTGCCTGTGAGCATATTGTAGCTCAAATCCAGGTGTATCAAAGATCCCAAACTGAAAAGCTCAACTGGGATTTTCCCAGAAAGTTGATTCTGTGACAGTGTGAGAATCTGCAAGGACTTTAGAGTGGAAATTTGAGATGGAATTGGACCGGTAAGAGATGGGTTAGATCTTAGACTTAGCTGTTGAAGTGAAGCATTGTTTAGAAAACCCATTTTTGAAACAGAGAGCTCTGTTCTGGTGTGAGAGAAACAGCTGAAGAAGAAGACAGATTCAAGGCAAGGAAGAGCAAAGATTTGGGAAGGAAAAGTTGCTGTCTTTTTGCAAGTTGGGTTTGGTGGGTTGCCAAAATCAAGCCTAGAGACATGAAGGTGATTGTCTTTCCCTATTTTGCACTCAATTCCAGGCCAAGATGAGGCTGGTTGACAAGGATTTGGATAAGAAACTCTCCAAGTTTGATCAGAGGACATGGAGTCCATGATTTTGAAAAGAGTCTCAGATTCAGAGAGGCGCATGGTGTTGGGTTGGAGATCATGGTTTTGTGAATTTGGACGGTTGGGATTGAAAGTGGAGACAGAAAGAATAGAAGAGAGTGAGAGGAAGAGAAGAATTAGAGGAGGGAAGAGTGAGAAAGAAGAGGAGCACATTGTTGTGTTAAGGTAATGGAGTCAGTAAGCACAGCAGTGTTTTTTAGAACCTGGTGTGTGTTCAACTTCATATGTATACTATGACTTTGTTGATGTCTGATTATGTGCGTGTGGTTGCGGGCTCTGAGAGTACATGTATGTGTGTATGTATATGTGTTATGTCACTTGTGTGTGTGTGTGTGTGTGTGTGTGTGTGTGTGTGTGTGTGTGTGAGAGAGAGAGAGAGAGAGAGAGTGGGGAAAGTGAATTTTTTAGTGGGTCATGATGTTTTGAGTGAGAATTTTGACTAGTAGGAGCCAGGATAGGGTCAAGTGGGGGAAATTATGTTGGAAGAGAGAGGGAGTAGGAGTTGATGTTTTGGTAAAGAGGGAGCATGTTTTCCCTTTCACGACATGTTTTTTTTTTAAACTTTTTTTTTTGGGTGAATATGTTATTTTTAATCATTTTTTTTTTGGTAATATTCATTTGTTTGGGTTGAAGAGTGAAATTCGACTTTGTATATTTCTTTAAGGAAAATTAGAAGGAAAAAAATAATGGAACTTTTGTATTTTTCCTCTCTCTCTGCAAGTTAGGGTAAAAAGCTGCAGGATCATCCCAATCCATTGTGGAGATTTAACCATATGATAAAAGGTAAAGATTACGAGCTTGCACACACACACACAGAGATATATATATGTATAAAGCACACTTAATATGCTTAATAACACATACAAAAAATACTAATTGTAATCCATCTTCACCTTCATTTTCATAAATCCTGTTTAATTTCTACCACATGTCATATGAGAAAATCATGAAAAATGGTTGACAACTTTTCAAAGTATATATAATATTCATTTTTTTTTTATGATTGGCAATGTTGTCAATCAAATTGCATCTAATTTCAGTGGTTCGTTTATGAATTAGATGTAATTATATAGTAAAATATTAATTATGTGTAATTTAACAAACTCATCCATTATTATTTAGACAACATTGGCCATTATAATATAATATATATATTTTTTTAACTTTTTTGAAAATAAATATATTTGATCATTTAAATATATTAAATTATATATTACATCAAACATATTAATCCGACTCTAAATAATTAAATTATTTATGATATTCTTACTTGAACAGTGTTATATATATATAAACATGTATATACTTTCCATTACTCAAGAAAAAGAGTAGTTAATTTAATTATCACCCACCTCAATACATCTATAAAAAATTAAAGGGCTTTGAAACCATATGATCTCAAAGATAAAAAACATGTAACACTTGAGGGTGTAGTCTAGTGGTAGGAACTAGCCGAGCTTTCACACCTGCGAGTATGCGAGTTGAGGTTTGAGTCTTGGTAGTCCCATTTGGACTCAAGTGCTCTTCTCCGCTGCTACCGCACGAGGGAGAGGGAGATTTTAGCGACACGGGCTCCAATCGCGGACTCCTATCAGCTTAAAAAGACGCTTTGGTCAATATATTTGCTAAATACCTTCTGAATTTATAACTCCGTTACTGGTAAGTCTTTTAGAATTAAAAAAAAAAAAAAAACAAATTCACGCATAAACGTACATGATATGACATATTTTATGTCTTGGGATAATGTGCACCCACCTAGTTTTTGCTCCAATGCATCAGATTTCAAACACCTTTACCACCCCATCAACAAAAGGACAGAGCTTAAATCACATATAAAATCATAACCAATCCAACCTCGAGGTAGGGTTGTAGGACCCTCCTTGTGATGGGATTGCAGGTTCTGATTCACCTGTCTTATCTATTTTTCTGTTCTTAATTCTCAACAGACAAAAATACATCATTTTATTATTATTATTGTTAATCTCCATATGCTTTTACATAATGAAGTTGAAATTTAAGATTTGTTCTGTTTTCCTCATTCCAGCATCAGCAACAAAGAAAAGTATCAATCTATGAAAGCTTACAGTCAAATGAATTAGAAAAAGAAGTAGAAACTCAATCATTACATGTTAGAATGGAATTATGGCTTTAGATCTCCTTTCTTAAATGTTATAGTATGATTTTTTGAGACAGTTTCAATGACAAAATCATAGTTTAGTAAATCCCAAATTTTTAATCTCTAATATTCAAAAAATATATATTATAATGTTTTTCTTTTTTATCCAGTTTTAAAATTTGCATTAGTAACCACAATATGGTTATTTATTTATGTCAAACAGCAATGAGCAATTTACCAACATTGCGGTGCTTTTAATCCTCTGAATCTCAAATTCATGTAAAAATATGTTGAGTTTAATAACCAAGCTTAAACTTTAGTGATTCACCAAGGAAAAATAAATAAATAAACACTTAAAGTTCAGTGTAACTCATCACTGAAAATCATGACATCAGAAGGAGAGAAAAGTAAAATAAATAAATAAAGTCAGTTTTATGTATGTTTGTTGAGTTTTTAAGAAGTGCTTAAATTTCAGAGTAACCCATCGCTGAAAACCATGACATATATCACAAGGAAACATAACTAAAGGAGTGTTGCATGCAATCCGAGAATTTTTAACTTTTTAGATATTATTATTTTTAATCAAACTACAAGAATTGCACTTTTAACTAATAAATTATTGAGATCATGGACCTAAATAAAACGTACAGAGTACGGCTTAGCACGTACTATATTAGTTTATGTAGAATTAGTCGTCTGTATTTTATTAATTTATATTATATATTATACACTATTTAATGCAGAATTATATTAATTTATACTATTTTATATTATATTTGATACAATTGTATTAGCTAGTATTATATTAATTGTATTAGCCATAATATTGAGTATTATAAGGTGTTGCAGCTGTTTAGTTCTTGTTTATGGTCTGCTTCCAAATCTGTACCAAAAGGTAGGGACAAGTAACATCATTATTGACAAGTACCAAATAAAAAGATTCTTTCTTGGAAAATAAATGTTTCATAAATTTGCTTTAGCGGTAAAATTGGAAAAAACTGTTTGCCGATATAGAAAACTACAGTAGTTTTTTTTTTTTGTTTTTGGTAAATGAAAACTACAGTAGTTTAATGAATAAACTGCAGAGAATTAAAGTCGTCTATGAAACTTGAAGACCTTTTTTTGTTTTTTTGGGTAAAATTGTAGACTTGAAGTACTTGCAAGCACATAAAAAAAAATTCTATACATATTTTTATTTTAAATTATATTCTAAAATTAAAACATTTCATAAAAAAAATTTTTATGCAGTTAACTTTTATTAAATAATTTTTTTTTTCCTCAAACAGAATCAGAAAATAACTTAAATATCTTTATCACTTTTCTATTTTATTTTTTTGGGTGAATTAAATATCTTTACCACTTGCTTATATATTTAATATAATAAACACATTTATATTTATTAATATTTTAGCAAATATCATTATAATAAAAAAAATTAATTATATAATTTTATTAGCTTTCTCATGTTTGAAGATATTATTTGAAATTTTGCATTCATTTTCTCTTTTGCATCATAATTGTAAATATCAATTAATTATCCTTTTTAATTGTAAATATCATTCATTTTTGTTGTGCCCCATGTTTGGTCTCCATCTTGATTTCTTGAGAAGCCTTCTTCAACAGCTGTAAAATAAAAAGAAAGACGTCAAAAGGTCACCGGCATCACCACTGACAATTTTTCTCTGATGCCTAAGTTAGCTAATGCTCTAAATTTCTCTCATTCCCTCAACTCAAGCTTTAAAGTTGGAGATTGTCCCCTATTCAGTCCAAGTGGGGAAAAAAACCATTTTGGAAAAACCTAGGTGCTAGAGAGAGAATAGAGAAATTAATCCTTTTGGGTTGGTTTGAAAAGTGGAAAAAAAATCCCAAACTTTTTGACAACTTAACATTTTATGCATAAAGTGGAATGAAGAGATTGTAGGTTGTAAAACCCTACTCCATTGGATGGTGCCATGTTGCAATGGAGAATAAATAGGGGTTTTGCTATGTGGGATTGGGTCCCATCTAGTGAATTACTCTCTCCACACATGATATTTTCACAACTTGCTTTGAGCAAGGCCTGATGGGTTTTACTTAAAAGATGATCATCTCTTGTGGACTTTATATAAGCTCATTAGTTTTTATCTAAAACTCCCACAACATTAGCCCCCAAATTGATTTTATTGAAATAAAATCAATTTTACTTTTTTTGAGCTCCCTAGGAGCTGGCAATTGGGGATAGAATAGGAAAGATACCCTTTTTATGATTGCTGCAGGTTAGAGTCAGGGTGTTGCTATTTTATGAGCTTAGTTGAGCTCCAGTTCAAAGAGCTATCTAGCCCCTACTCAGATTTGAGCTGAGCCTTGTCTTTGGGAGTATCTTAGCTCTTGGTCAATTCTGAGCTCCAGCTCAGGGAGCCATCTAACATCTGATCGAATGTGAACTGAGCTCTAATTCCTAGTTGAATCTGGGAAGGGCTTTAGCTCATGGTCAATCCTGAGCTCCATCTCAAGAAGCCAACCAACCCCTCGTCAATTTTAAGCTCCAGCTTAATGAGACATTCTACTCTTAGTCGAATAGAAGCTGAGGGTAGTTCATGGTCGAATCTGAGCTCTGGCTCAGGGAGTCACTCATCTCTTGGTCGATTTTAAGCTCAAGCTTATGGAGCTATAAAGCACACGATCGAATTTGAGCTAAGATCTAATTCTTGGTCAAATCTGGGCTAAGCTTGAGCTCCTAGTCGAAGTTGAGCTTCAGCTCAAGGAGCCAACCAACCCATATTTGATTTTAAACTCCAGCTTAGGGTGACTTCCAGCTCTTGGTCGAATATAAGCTGAGCCTAGTTTGCATTCGAACCCGGGCTAAGTTTTAGCTCTTGATCAAATTGAGCTCCAGCTCCTGGTGCCACTCATAGAGCCATCCAACTCCTAGTCAAATCTAAGCTAAGACTTGTTGTTGATTTGGTTGCACACCTTATTGCATAGATCGAGGTGAACTCCAAAGATTGAGATGGAAGTTCACCTTTTCGTATGGACCAAGGTGAACCCCAAAGGTTAGTATGTCCCAACTTTTCCAAGCTTTTGGTCGAGGAGCTTCCAAGCTCTGAGTTCCTGTTCAATGACTTTTTGAGCTCTAAGCTCTTCGCTGATGTATTTGTCAAGGAACTCTCGACTCTTTAATTGTAGAATTTATTAATGAGGCAGTCTTTGAGCTTTCTAACTCCTTAGTCGAAGAGCTTCTAGCTATTTTCAATAAGTTTTTAGCTCATGTTCGATGAGCTTATGGGCTTTGAGCTCATTAAAAGTGAATCTTTAAATGCTCAACGTTCCAGGGATGAATGAGAGCCCCCCACTCAAATCTTCAAGTTGATAAGTTCCTATGCGAAGCACTTTCATTTCTCGATATGGACATTCTCACGTTGCTCTTAAGGTTCCAGCTCCATATCTTTTGTACTTAATATCACTCTCGTCAACACCAAACCGCCAAGCCTTGGTAATATAATGGACAATATATTTGAGCATTTCATTATTTTGGTATGAGATCCACGCTTATTGTAGTTTCTGAGATAGTCGGGTATATAAGGATTTTTCCATAAATTGGTTGGAAAATATCGAAAGTGTATTCAAGTACTGCTTGAGCTGGATAAAAACATCCTCACATTCTGGAAAATTTGATGTTTTTCAGCTTTCGGAGTATCTGCTGCTTTCTAGCTTCTAAAGGATTTGCTGAGTTTTAGCTTCCGAAAGACCCATTGCTTCCCATTTCTAGAGGATCTACTGATTTTAGCTTTCGGAGAATCTGTTGCTTTTCAGCTTTTGGAAGACCTGTTGCTTTCCAACTTTCTAAGGATTTGTTGATTTTTCAGCTTTTAGAGGTTCTGATGCTTTCCAACTTCTGGAAGATCTGTTGATTCCTGTTTTCGGAGAACACTGATGATTTTCAGTAATTGAAAGATTCGTTTCTTTTTAGCTTCTAGAAGACTGCTATTTCCCAGCCACTGGAGATTTTGCTGGTTTTCAGCTATCGGAAGACTGGCCAATGTTCAACTACAAGAGGATATGCTAATTTTCAATTATTAGAGGACCTATTGATTTTTAGCTGCCAGAGGACTTGCCATTGTCTAGCTTTTGGAAGATCCGCTGACTTTAAGCTCTGGGAAGACCTTTGTTAGGATTTTGTAGATGTCAGACATTGGGCAGATCATCGACATACATTCAAGGGAGTTGAACCCTCAAACATGAGAGCTAGAGATAAGAAACCAACAGTCTTACCATCGCATTAACCTCCATTATTTTTGAGACAAAGTGAGAGAAGGGTGGCATTATGCTCAGAGTGAGTCAGGATACCTAACTTAGAAAATTGCATGGACCAGCTTCTGAATCTCTTTACACAACATGCACACACTCAATGGGAGCCCATCTCTTAGACTGGGATGAGTCAAGCTCTAGTAGATTCTTTGTGGCCCATGCCAAGTATTAGACCCATAGAGAAAGGGGGAATACCATGTAAGAAGCAGATGACTCAAGCTAGGGTTGCGCACCAATCCCAAGAACCTTAGTGTAACCATGCCAAGTCAGGGTTATCAATAGGACATTCAAGACCACCTGCCTACTAAACAAGAAAAATGAAAATTATGCATCTCTAGATCACCTATGAGCCCGATATGGACGGGGCAGCTCTCTGCTAAGGTCAGTGAGTGATCCATTTTTCTTACCAAATGATGAACTAGATTTGAACAACTTGAGGGCGTTTCTTGTGCAAGTAGGCAGGCACAAGAAGAGTAAGAGTGAGTTTAAGCTCAGGCCGAGGATGAAGGTGGGCTAAAAAGAAAAAAGAAAGAGTTCCTATCTGAACTAAGGAGGAAGAGAGAGTGCGCATATGAGCTAAGGAGAGAAGAATAGATGAGGAAAGGAGAGAAAAACTTGGAGAATTAGTTGACTTAGGCATCAGAGGGACCCTTATGGCATCTATCTTTCTGTTGTGCACCTATTGAAGAAGGCTTCTCAAGGAACCAAGGTGGAGACCAAAAATTCAGCACAACACTTTTATTATATATTTTTTTTTTGCTAATATCCATATTGTTTTTTTTTTTTGCCAATAACCAAACCCTATCAATATATATATATTTTTTTTTTCTTCTTTGGATGTGTGGTTGGAGTTTGGTTTTAGAGCAGAGCATGACCATGTCTGGAATGCTTTTTTAACAGTAAGCTTCACCATGAGAAATGTGCTAATAATAGATGCTTTAAAAGTGTCGCAATAAAAAAAAGGTGACAAAAGACAAAAAGTTGCCTAATCATTTGTTGTCAAAAATAGTGATGAAAAGACGACACTTTACAAATGTCGTCCTTCAGAACAAAAGACAACGCTTCAAAATTGTCTTGAAAATGTCACTAAAGGTGACACTTTGAATCATAGTCCCAATTAACAAGAAAATGAAACAAAAGTGTCAAAAAAATGTCTTCTTATTAGAAAAAAAACATTGCGAAAAATGTCATCTTAGCATTCATAAATTTTACAAAAAGTCAAAATGGTGACACTTTTTCTACTTAATTTTGTGTCACTAAATGTATTAAAGGGCGACGTTTATGACCATACTAGTATCGTTGTTTGCTACTTTTTGTTGAAAAAACTATTAAAATGTGAATTATTTCAGTGTCACTAATAGCACGCCATGCACTGTACATCTATAGCACAAATAATATATATACATCTATAATTTACACGTAACAATTATATATACTTAAAATTATATATAAATAATAATTAAATAATTTACTGATTGGTCATTCTTATATAGTCAGCAAATATCCACACTTATGCTAAATATAGGTCAACAATACTTAACATCCAATGTCTCCTTAAACAATAAAACAATAAGTTAATTGAGATGCCAAAATTTAATGGACAACATAAAACATGATATAATGAAATTATAGATCATAAAGTTACTTGAACGAATATGGAAGTAATAATTGTTGATCTTTCTTTCAATCATGCCATACTCGCATTAAATTGATTGTCTTCTCATCAAGATTTGACCTTACAACATTGATAATGTAACTTGGATTAACAAAACAACATTTGCCTTCATTATTTGCTTCAATCATTTCAATGTACAAGTGTTAGATACATTGTCAAAATATAAGCGTTGATATATGGTATAATATTTACTTAGAAAAATAAAAAAAATAAATGGCAATTACCTCATGTGTAGCATGATGCAGTCATCATAAATTTTCTGCATGTAGCAAAAATCTCTAATGTCATTATTAGGAATTACTAAATCTTGTCTATACTCCATGATTTCGTCCTAGTAAGGGAATTGTCCAAAAACGGTTGCCCTCAACATTGTCCAAGTGCACTAACACCCCATGGATTGTCTTGGTAACTATAAATGATGACTCATCATCGTGAAAAAAGTCATCATTCTCATTAACGTGTGCTGGTGAGCCGTGGGATGTTGGGGTGGCTTTCGAATCGGATGCAACTGGTTATTTCCTAAAAATTAATATCAAACAGTATGATACATGCACGTAAGTATATATGTCTTAAAAATTATCATATATATATATTTAGAAACCAAAAAATAATGAATTTGCATAAATTAACCTACCTCTTCTCTCGAATGTACAATAATAAGATAATTAGGCATATAACATATGCCCCTTTAGCCTGACCAACATCTATGATATCAAATGTTAATATAGAAAATGAGGCGAATGGATCAAGCACTTTTTGTCCACCCTAACTCTAACATTTTCTTCTTCCAACAGAACATCATAGCAGCTCAAATACACAAAGTACCCCGTGCCACTATATTATTCACCATCCCTTTAGCATTATCAAATTCAATGCCCAAAATTTCAAACATGTTAGGCTAATCAAATTCTAATTATAATAAAGAGAATTTAAATTTTAGGGTTTTTAACATGTTGGGTAAATTATGTCGGGTTTTACAAACTGGTATTCAAACTTTTTTTTTTTTTGCATTTCAATACCTAAACTTACAAAAGTGTTGCACCGTTAGTATCTAAGCCTATTTCTGTCCAAAAACCCCGTTAATCTCATGTGTTGCTCACATGCAGAAGTAAATATTGTCTTTTTATCCTCCCAAAACATCAGATTTTTCTTCTACCACTTTCTCCTAAAAAACTAGAAAAAAAAATTAAAAAAAAAACTCATTTTTATGTGTAATTTGTATTTTAGGTTGATTAAATCTTTGTATTTTAGACTAAATTTATGTTATTATAAGTTGTAATTTTTTGTGGTTGAAAATTTTAGAAAATTACATAGTTAAATTGGCAAAATGCATTGAAATGGCACAAAAGAGATTCCAAACCATTATGTAATTTGAGTTTGGTATGAAATTTCAGTGGGTATTACACCAAATTGACCCTTGGGCTTCGTCAGAAATGAAAGGATGAAGCCAACGGGACAAATTTTGCCAAAAATGGTGATCAGAACCATAAGATTCCGACGACTTTGGGTCATCCCAAACCTTGAGACAGGTTGTGGGTCAACATGTTTCACTGAACTAGGTCATGCGACCCAGTTGTATGTTCCCGTCGAAATCTTATGATTTTGACAACTATTTTTGGCAAAATTTGTCCCATTGGCTTCGTCTCTTCATTTCCGATGAAGCCCAATGATCAATTTAACTCAAATTACATAATGCATGGGTTTAGAATCTCTTTTGTTCCATTTCTATGCATTTTGCCAATTTAATCATGTAATTTTCAACAATTTTCAACCATAAACAAATTACAATGTATAAGAACATAAATTTAGTCTAAAATACAAATTACACAGAAAAATGAGTTTTTTTTTGAATTTTTTCTAGTTTTTTAGGAGAGAGAAAGAGGGAGGAGAAAAATATGGTATTTTGGGAGGATAAAAAGACAATATTTGCTCCTGCATGTGAGCAACACATGAGGTTAATGTGGTTTTTGGACAAAAAATGGGCGTAGGTACTAATGGTGCAACACTTTTGTGAGTTTATGCATTAAAATGCAAAAAAAAAAAGTTTGGATATCAGTTTGTAAAACACGACATCGTTTAGGTACCCGACATGTTAAGAACCCTAAATTTTATATATACATATAATTGTCTTATAATACCTTTGATGGATGTATCAAAAGTGAATGATCAACAAACGGAGTAGCAAACAATTGAGCGGGCGGGGTCTCAAGATTGCTAACATGGGCCTCATCTTGTACGTCGTCCTCACCCATTACCCGAGTATGAGAACCATTCTAAGACTATTTAAGTGTAAGAGCATTAGATTGAACACCACATGCAAATGCTAAGGCACCAAGCTTATATGCATGTCTAGTTTGTTACATGATGTCCACAAGCCCTTGAATATAATATTCTAGCTGGCTTACCTTATTCAAGATCTCAAGGATAAGCTTTGTTTAAAAACTCTGCATCAGTGCATAGAAATAATTACCGAAGTGTAGCCTTTTCCTTTCTCCTGAACTCAACCTTCATACTCATTGGTATCAAATGCTTGTGTAAGCACATCATTTTGAAGCGAAGTCTCAATTTTTCCTTCTTATGCCTTCTTCCATAAGGTATTTTACAAATTTAGAAATTTTTATATGGTAAACAATTTGTTTATATACACATAATATTTAGATGTTATATATATGTGTGTGTGTGTGTGTGTGTGTGTGTGTGTGTGTGTGTGTGTGTGTGTGTGTGCTTTTTAAAACTCATAATATTTTTTCATATCTTATATGTTTCTTTATTGGCACACTTTCCATCATCCCCCTGCATGCCCGTTGCCATAGTGCTTCCCGAACTACGAACTTGAGCGTTTTATTTTCTTCTTGCTACAAAAATTAAAAAAAAAAATTATTAAATGAGAAACAACACTAATCAATAACCATGTATTTAAGGTGATAAATACGTATCATTTAGCATTCTAACCTAGCATAGCTCGTGGCACCAAATTGACGATGATATTTATTATTTTTCTTCTTTTTTTTGCTGCTCACCTTTTTCCTTAAACTTTTCATTAAACCTTTGCTAAAGAAATTCATCTCATAGGTAATGAATGTGGACTTGACAGGTGAATGCTCATAAATTTCGGGTGTGTCGAAGTGCAGCTTCGCATATTTCTTGTATGACGAATACTTAAACTTTTGCCACCTATCCCCACATTCTCCAATACCTATGCTCCAAAAAAAAAATCAACTTTCTTTGAATATTGCTGCACATTACAACATTTTTGAGTAAATGAATTAGAGTACGTAATTGAAAATAAAAGTAAATTATAAAGGAAAAACCTTTTATTACCTTTATTTCTAACCTCATGTTATCTTTCAACCCATCCGAAATATTTTTCCAATTGGGTATGCTAATCGGAATCATGCTTTGGGCTAAGGAACCCTTCAAATTAGACATTTTCACCACTACACAATTCATAAATAGTAGGAGTAGCCTCATCATTTGATGACTTTTGAACTATGAAAGTGTGATGAGAAAATGGGTCCATAAATCTGCATTAAACTTTAAAATGTTAATTAGCAACTTTTCATTAAATGAACAATTATGCATACTAGCTATATGGAAATTTCTACATAAATTTTGGCGAAGTCCTATTTGTTTCTAATACAATCCTCTTCATTCATACAACATGTTATGCTAATATCAACATGTTATGTTGTGCTAGCGGTGTTTTGGCATCTGGGATTTCCTATGGTGCTTTCGTGTTTTGTTTCCCTTGTTCCAATAATCTAATTTTCAAGGTTTTTCACAGGTTATTTTTCGGCTGGATTCTTGGTCGTTTGTGGCTAGCATGGTGACTCGCATTGGAATGAGGAAGAAGAGAATGTTTAAATGGTCACTGGTGGCTGAAAAACTGCACGAGTTGATGGAGGTTTCTCCTCCAGCAATGGCTGCCACTCTTTTGATCATGGTGGCTTTTCCTTTAACAGTGACATTGAGGGCGCAATCTTCTCCTTCAAAGGTTTCTTGGCCAAATCAATGGAACGTGATGACGATGAGTTTTATGACTCAATTTTTGATACGTTTGGTGGATCAACGTATGTTGATGATGATGAAAGTTTTCATTATGGTCTGGTCAATCATGAGGATTTCAATGATGATGGTGCTGACGAATATTTAGGTTTTGTCAGCAAGGTTGCCATGGCTTCAACGCAACAGATTGGAACTTCCTTAAGCTCTGTGATGGCCATTGGTATTGGCAACTAGGTCATAGACTCTAAGGGTACATGGAGTACATGGGTGGCTACTAGTTTCGCAAATGTTGTGGGAGGATCTGTGTTGCCAAACATTGTTGTTGTAGATGTTGGTTCAATTCCGTTGGATGCGATTGCTACTTTGGTGGATTTGAGAGTTGCTGTGAACAAAGGGAAGTCTTCATAAACTTTTTTTGATCCCATGACTTTGGAGACTTGTTTGGGAAAATATTTGAATCAACAACCTTTTTTGGGTTCTTGGCATGCAAAGAAGAATAAAAATGTTCGGCCAGGTGCCAAAGGATGTGATTCCTTAGACACTTCAACAATGACAAAATCTTATGTTGCTGTTTTGGGTAAATCAAAGATTTCTAAAGATAAAGTTTCAACGAGTGTTGGAGTTTCTTAGAAGGAATGGGTTCGATTTTACCTGCAACTACAATAATATCCAAGAAAGGTGATTGTGTCTCCATTATTACTAATATTTGTGCTTTTGAGGAACATTTTAATTTAAGCAAATATTCTTTCGTTATTCTTTCCAGAGGTGATTCTCCATGGAAACTGGATCATTTGAAGCAAAAGCTTAGTTCAATTTGGAAATTAATGAATTATAAATTTACTTCGTTGGAGTTTCATATTTTGTTGTATTTAGAAGAGAATAAACATAGGGCTTGGGCAATGGGTGCCCTTTCTTTGAAGTCGGGCATCCTACATATTTAGGTTTGGACTCTTGACTTTAATCTAGCTACTCAAAAGTCAACAAATGCTCATATTTGGGTTCAATTCTATGATTTGAATTAGGTGATTTGGCACCCAAAATTTTTGTCTAATTTAGCTCAAGGGATTGGGGTTCCTTTCAAGATAGATAGTTTTACACTTTTAGGTGAATTTCATCACTATGCTAGAGTGTTGATTGATATTGATATGGAAACTCATCTTCGAAAAACCATTATGTTAGACAGGGATGGTTCTTGTGTTTTTGTTTATCTCTTTTATGAAAATGTCCCTGAATTTTGTTCAGGTTTCCATTGTATTGGGCATGATTTTTCTAAATGTCGTAGACCACTTCGAAAACATTCACTGATAAAAAATCTAGTAAGACTGCTTATGTTCCTAAAAAGCAAGTTGGCTTTGGTAGGACTAGTTCTCTTCAAGAGCTGGTGGAAGCCGCTATTATCGTCCCTTCTTCTTTAAAGAAGGTTGCTCAATTGGATATTTACACTATGCAGCTTATTGCTAACGTGGAAAAGGATTTTGTTTCTAGCCCCACTTTGGAAGATGCTTCTCTTTTGGGTTCTAGTTTAAGACAAAATGGTATTTCTACAGTTCAACAGACTATGGAAACAACCATGGTTATTTATGTTGAAGGTAATGAGGTGTTAGCTTCTATTCAAGATACTACTTTAGTTTCTTTTGAGGAGTGTACTGAGGACCACAAAACCATCATCAATAATAGTATAAAAAATCTAAAACACCACTAAACCGTCTCATGAATAATATTATATTATTTTTAAAAGATCACATAACCGTCGTCAATAATATTATATATATTTTTTTAAAAATCATGGAAGCGTAGCATATAATTTAAATTTCCAACAACCATCCAAAACACGAGGAAAACACATACCATTGCTGGCGACACACACAACCACACAAAAAATAACACGTCGCTGGCGACACACACAACCACAGGAAACACGAAACGCCGCCAGCAAACACACAACTATGTAAAACATAACACATCATTAACGGCACACACACCCCGAGTGAATAGTCTGCCCAACATAAATTAAACACATTATCAACCCCAACACATCCATACATTGAACAGACACAACTTTTAAATAATCCTTAACGACACACAAATCCCGAGTGAATAGTCTACCCAACATAAATTAAACACAATATCAACCCCAACACATCCACACACAACACTCAAATAATCCACAAATCTGAGCAAATTTTTTTCTTTATTTATCTTTACGAAATCTACAATACTCAAGTATTATAACAAACATTCTTTAATAGTCTACCCTACCCAACATAAACTAAACATAATATCAACCCAAGTCCTCAAATTTGGGTACACTAAAATCCCGGTTTCTTCAAAATGTTAACATAAAATAGTGAAATACACTTACCAAACACTGAAAATCCTTAGGTCTTTTCTTTTCACCACCGCCAATCAGTTTTAGAGCTTGGGTTTGAGGTGTTTTGGCTGCCAATGGATGGGAAAGTTATAAGTGGAAAGGAAGAGCAAGCAAAAACCCTTAAAACAAGCATAGGGCAATGCCGCTATGGATAAGCGTCACAAAAATGTGACGTTGTTACCCTAAAATGTCACTAAAAAATGCCATTTTTGGAAATGACCACCGTTAATCAAGACGTGCAAAAATATTTTGATATTGCTTAGCAACAAGCATCTATTAAGCAAGAAGTGTAACAATGTTGCGATGCTGTTATGCCAATTTAATTGTTTTTTATATGCATATTATTTTTTATACGCTACTTAATTTCTTAAAATTATTTTTCATGTAAATTATTTTTTATATGCTAATTATTTATTTTTGAAACAAACATTTTTTTATGTATAATTTGATTTTTTATGTGGAAATCTCATTCACAATAGGCAACTGAAGAACAAATGGAGTATGCACCATTGCAGTATCTCTGACAACATCTTCTCCAGTCAACTATACATTATCTTAAAAAACATCATTTTTAGGTGGATTTAATACAAACCACCCAGAAGAGAGTTGATCTTCAACATAGAACGCTTGTTGCTGTTGTGAAGCCATTTTTCTTTTATTTATTTACCATTGTCCTGGACAACAAATCTTATTCAAGAAACTTTTAGAGCATAACTTCTTTTGTTGTTGGGCTAAATAATTTGTTAATACACAATTAAAAACTTTGATTTGTAAGTTGAAGTAGAGAAATTCTAGAAGTAATTAAAAAGCATATCATATTTGTGATTTATGATTCATAAATTACAAATACTTACTCAATTATATATATAGCACTTTTAGATTTTTTTTTGGACTTTGCCTTTGTAAAATGATAGTTTTTTTTTTTTTTTTTTTTTTTCGGAACATGTATAAAAAATTAAGTATATGGATAGAATTCTTCTTGTTATTATTATTTATTCAATTTATATTATCTTTTTAATATTTAGTTTTGTAATTATAATTATTTTATTATTTTTGTAGTCTAAACTAGATTAATATAATTTTATATTGATTGTATCCATTTAGATTTTTTTTAATAATTTTTATTTTTTTTAAAGCAATTGTGTAATTAAGTTTAACGTGTTAACAGTTTAGGTAACGATATAGACGTAAATTTAAAAATAGGTTTCGGTTTGTATATTTTAACACGAAAGCTTAACGGGTCGGATATAGATTATGAAATTTTGACACAAACAAGACACCATACGACACAAACACGACGTACACGACATGTGGTCAGGTCTACATACATACCTTATTAACTAACTAATACATAAATGTACGATTATGTTCATCTTAAAACTATTGGGCTTTTTTCCTCTATTTTTTATGTCTGACTTTACTGCTTTCAGATGATTCCTAAAACGTAAATTTTGCATGTATCCATACTATAATAAATATATATATATATATAAATTAACTAACTAGCAATCTTAAATACGTTCCTCATGCATGGTACCACCTCCTGGACATTTGAAAGTATACAATTATGGACTTTCTCTCAAAATTGTCAATCAATTGATTGTGTCTTTCCACCTCCAACAGGGGGACCACTACATCTTCATTCATATTCCATTTTTGATACCTTCCAATAGGGTTTCTAATTGCATTTGACCCTTTTTGATATTCACTACATAACTCAATAGCTTTTTCAATATATAACTCTCAACAATACATCCTTCTAGATGGCTTTTGTTTCAGACATAACTTTTCAATATTTTCATGTATCTCTCAAAAAGATATCCACCTAAAATGTACCAGCTTGCACAGTTAGATGGATCATTGGAAAAAACTACTCCAGCAAGCACAATGTTGTTACAATATCATTCTGAATGGCGTCCAACTTAGAAACACCGATGGACGTTTATAAATTGCATTAAAGAAAAACAAAGTCTTACAATTGCATGCTGGACGTTTTTAGGAAACATTAAGTGAATTGCAATAGGCAATAATTGTTGCATCAATATGTGACAGTCATGATGTCTATCATCATCCTTGGAAACTAGATTCTAAAATTGGAGTAAAATTATAAAAATGGAGATTTTTGATTGCTTAAAAATTAATCTAAATCAAATCAAAACAAGTAAATATGAAAAGAAATCAATAAGAGAAACTCTTGGATCAGAATAATTTATAAGACTAGTAGACAATTGATCGTAGACATAAAAATTCTATTTCTTTCATTCAGTTTGGCATAAATAATTGGCATGGCCTAATTATTCTATATTTTTCACTAAAATAAATTAATCTAGATATGATCATGAGTTAGTTATAAATTTTGAAATTAAATCTAGAATCAACGTGATATGAAATTATCTCATAAAATAATCAAGAGCAAGAGAAAATTCAAATAAATACAAACTCTAGAAACGTTATAAAGTTTAATCTAATTAATGTTTTTCATAGACCATTAACAGAAACTGGTATCATAACTATTAAAGTTTATTTGCTACTAATTATTAAAAGCCCAGTATGATTGAAAATTCAAATTTAGCAATAATCAAATCTCATATAAAAATAACAGTACCAAATTATAATTATGAGAAATTGAAAATATAAACAATAAACACAAAAGAAGATAAACTGAATGATTAAATTAGATTGAAATAAAAACAAGTCTCACAATTGCATAACTAGTTTAGAATTATTCTTACCTAAGAAGAGAAGTTTAGAAGCACATACTTGACAGAAAAATTCAATTCTAATGCTAAAATTTGTCTAAAAGTCGGCTCTCCTCCTTACAACAATGAAAAGACATATTTATACTAAAATCTAGGGCTAAAACTGCTAGAAACACACATAAACGAATTGGGTTTGTGCTTGCCCATGCGCCTGGTACCATGCCTGGCACCACGCCTGAGCTTCTTGGCTTTTTGCACGCAAATGGCTGTTTGAACCCGCACACTAGGCGGTTGGCGAGACGCCTGGTTTTGCCACTATTTTTTCATCTCCTTAAGCTCAAATCCACCGCAAACATAGAAAAATACAAATTAATCCATTTTAAATGAATAAAACATGTTTAAATCAGGTATTGAGGTACATAAAATATATATATATATACATTGTATCCCATCAAATACATGCACACTTAATCTTTGCATGTTTCGAAATAAAACATTTCTAAAAAAAAAAAACTAAATCAAGTGACCATTATTATTGATAGGGACTCAACCAAAAACTCAACAACTAGCATATCATAGCCACGTGAATACAACAATCTTCAGTCCTACTAGCAACCAACTTAATCAAGCTTAATTCAAACTAGCTCGGCAAGCAACTCACCATAAGCAACTCATCAAGCTCAATTCAAACTAGCTCTAATCACTCAAGTGTTTAAAAAGTTGAAAATATTCTCTCAAATTGAATGTAAGAACTTGTTATACCATAAGCTTGCTTATCAATCTAATCTCCATCACCCAGTATACAATTAAGCAAAAATCCGAAGGTCTTTTAAAAGATGATAAAGTGGGTTAGAAAAGAAAAATCATAAGAAAAACAATGGATTAACATCCAAAATCCAACATGGCATTCAATATATGATCTCACAAATACCCATCTATCTTTTTCAAACTATTTTCTTTCTTCCCTTATCACATTAAGTATAATTCTCATGCTCTTACACAACAAAATTTGCAAATTTTTTTTTTCATAATTTTTTTCAAACTCTTTTTTTCTCAACTATTTTTTCTTTTTTTCAATGAACACACTAAAGCATGAGAATTCCACTCAAAAAAATTTTAACACAACCACTTTATACAATTCACTCATACCAACCATCAAATATGATTACTCCCACACTCATTCAGAACAATCTCTTTGCCCCAAACAATTCACAAAGTTCAATATTACACATCTCAAATGCTTAATTAGACTTAAAATAGGAAAAAATATTCGAAAATCAAGTTTAAAGCTTGTAATGTAGGCTAAAGAACAAACAAAAAGATGATAAAAGCTCGAAGAGATTAAACAATGATAAACACAAAGGTTCTCTTTTTAGTCTAAGTGGCTAAAATAAAGAAAAATGCCTTCATCATTTTAATGCAAGAATGCAGCAATATGATCTCAATAAGCATGTCAAAGCAGTTCTAAAGATACAAATTCAAACAAAAATATCACTTACAAAAACAAAACAAAAATTAAAGGAAGCAATTAATTCAAATCAAGGCTCAAAAGCTCACCTAAGATTAAATTTATCCAGACTAGCTTTCATTTAAACCAATTCAAATGGTTACCAAATTAGACTTTAAATTGCTAGACTCACTTAACTAATCATCCTATTTACTTTATTTTATCTTAATCTCTATCCATAATATTAATACTTTCATAATGAGAAACATTAATAATTAAACAAAGGCATTTGTTTATTAAACTCAGTCCAGGAACACAAATTAAAAATAAACTAAAAAGCAAAACAAAATACTAATAAAGCAAAATAACTAACCTAACAAAATAACAAATAAACTAAATGATCCTAAATTACCCCCCNCCCCCCCCCCCCCCTCCAACACTTAAAACACATTGTCCCCAATGTGCATAAAATGAACAAAATATATAAAGAGAAAAGTAATACTCCCCTGAAAGAGCGAAGTCTACATCATGCACAGGGACAAGTCAAATTGGGTTGAGCGGATATTTTTTGTTTGGTTTTATTTTGTGTTTTTTTTTTCTTTTTTATTTTTGTTACCTCCTACGAAACAAAAACAAAAACAAAAATTAAACAATAGTTAACTGCAATTAAGAAAAATAAAAATTTAAAAACTTCTAAAATTAAATCCTTGTGGGTTGCTTCCTACACAGTGCCTTTGTTTAATGTCGTCAGCTCGACATGGTATTGAATTCCTCAAATAATGGACTTGCCATCAAATATTATGAATGTCTTCACTTCTCTATCGAATTTCAAGGTCAGGGCTCCTTCATAAACATCAAATTTTTCTCGAGCAGTCTTCAAACATAGTCTGCCTAAAATGATTGGTGTTAGATTTAAAGATTGTTTCATCCACCATATCCAAAACATAAAAATCCCGCAGAAAAAACCATCCTATTGACTTGCACTAAAACATCTTCAACTACCTCTACCGGGTAGGCATTACCCATATCTACTAACTGTATGACAACTCTTATATCTTTTAGAGAGCCCAATTGTAAAGAATTATACATTGATTTAATCATCTCATTAATGGAAGCTCCTAAATCTAGCATGTCACGTTCAATTTTAGAATTTCCAATCATAGATGGTATAGTAAACATACTTGGATCTTTACATTTTGCAAATAGCTTCATTTGCAAAATTGCATACACATTCTCACATACACTTACCATTTCATTCACTTTCAACTTTTTCTTCTTGGTGAATAGTTCTTTAAGTAACTTTGCATATGAAGGATTTGTTTGATGGCATCGATCAATGGGATGTTGATTTCAACCTTTTGAAAGGTTCCTAAAATCTCTTTCTCGTGCTTCTATTTCTTGATCTTGTTCAACCTGCTAGGAAAATGAGCTATCACTTGCTTATTATAAAAAATAATAAGAGACTTTGGATTTACCTTAGGGGAGGATTCAATTTCACTTTCTTCTTCCATTGGATGCTTCTTTTTTGTATCAGAAAGGTCATTCTTGGAGAATTCCACTTCTTTCCCACTTCTTAAGGTGATAGCTTTTTCTTCTTCTCATGGGTTGATTGGTTGATATGGTAACTACCCATAATGACTAGCTTGAAGCTTACTCATGGAAGTTGCTAGTTGGCTCATCTGATTCTCCAAAGTTTGAAATCTTATATTTACATTATGTTGCCATTTTTGAGTATTAGTAGCTAAAGCCTTCACAATATCTTCCAATTACATATATGACTTTGGAGGTTCTGCATGTGGTGGGTCTTGCTTGGTATGGTTGTGGGGAACAATTTTGTCTTGGGTTATTCTTATAACTCAAATTAGGATGATTTTTCCATCTAGGGTTGTAAAAGAATTGTAAATGTTAGAAAAATGATCATATTTGTGTTGTGGTTGTCCCAAGAAATTCGCTAACTACATTTGCTTGCTGAATGGTCTCATCTTCTTGTAAAGTTGTGAATGAATCCGTAGCATGACCTGCAACAAAGCAAATCCCACAAACCTTTGCAGTTTGAGCAGTCCCTCAACCAACTGTTGAACTAAAGAGATTAAATCATAAATCTGGCGCTCAAGGTTAGAAGTACTTACCTCAAAAACCTTTTTAGCCGGAGGGTTAGATCATGAGCCAAACTGTTGTGAATTAGTAGCCATAGTAGAGTTAAGGCGTTTGGCTTCTTCTAGAGTCTTTTCAACTAAAGCACCTCCACTCTCTGCATCCATAGGTAACATGCTTTTATAAAAATATTGGATGAGGATTTGCTCTCTAATTTGATGGTGAGGGCAACTAGCACACAATTTTTTAAACCACTCCCAATACTCTTATAGTGATTCTACATCATGTTGACGGATGCTACAAATCTCTTTTCTTATATTGGCAACTCTTGAAGCATGAAAATACTTCTCTAAAAATAGTTGTTTCATCTTATTCCAAGAATTGATAGATCCTGAAGGAAGGTAGTATAGTTAATCCTTAGCTGCATCTTTAAGTGAGAAGGAAAAGGCTCGCAACTTAATTTGTTCTTCAGTTACAACATGTGGATTCATCCCTAAGCAAACTACATAAAATTCCTTCAAATGTTTATGAGGATCCTCACATGCAAGACCAAAGAAAGATAAGAGTAAGTGTATTAATCCAGATTTTAATTCAAATGAAGCTTGTACTTCAAAAAATTTAATGCAAAAAAAAATTTAATGCAAAAAGGCTGACAATTTAAATTTAGGGTAGCCAACTCCTTTAAAGTTTGAGGTATGTTGTTGTTAGCAATGTTTGCCATCTCTTCAAACTCAGAATCACTATCTTGGTCTGAATCTAAAGTTAAGTTAAGCTCAAGTGGGTTGGCAAGAATGAAGGAAGATGTCTTAGCACTCTCTGCAGCTTTCTCTTTAGCCTTTATTGCTTTTTTCCTCAGTTGCTTTGCAGTCTTTTCTATTTTAGGACCAAACTTTAGATCTTCTTCATTTGATAATCTGGTCATGAACCTATAACAGCATAGACTAAAAACAATAATAGAAGTTAGTAAGAAAAATTAGTGCACAGTCCCCGGTAACGGTGCCAAAATTCGATGTGTCTTTGAATACCAAATTTAATTAATGAATCTACCAAAACTATAGTAGTGACAAGTCCAAGTCGAATCCACAAGGACTTTGTTGAATTTCAATTTAAATTCTATCATAGTAAAAAACTGAAGTAAAATTATAAAATGAGAATTTTTGATTGCTTAAAAAATAATATAAATCAAATCAAAATAAGTAAATATTGAAAAGAAATCAATGAGAGAAACTCTTGAAATCAGAATAATTCATAAGACTAGTAGACAATTGATCATAGACATAAAAATTTGAATTCTTTCATTGAGTTTGGCATAAATAATTGGCACAGCCTAATTATTCTATATTTTTTACTAAAATAAACTAATCTATATACGATCATGAATTAGTTTTAAATTCTAAAATTAAATCTATAATCAACATGACCTATAATTATCTCAGAAAATAATCAAGAGCAAGAGAAAAGCCAAATAAAGACAAACTCTACAAACATTATAAAGTTTAATCTAATTAATTTTTTTTCATAAACAATTAACAGAAACTGGGATCATAACTATTAAAGTTTATCTGCTACTAATTATTAAAAGCCCAGTATGATTGAGAATTCAATTTAGCAATAATCTAATATCACATAAAAATAACAGTACTAAATTATAATTATGAGAAATTAAAAAATATAAACAATAATCACAAAAGAACATAAACTGAATGATTAAATTAGATTGAAATAAAAACAAATCTCACAATTGCATAACTAGTTTAGAATTATTCCTACCCAATATGAAAAGTTTGGAAGCACATACTTGAGAGAAAAATCCAATTCTAATGCTAAAATTTGTCCAAAAGTCGGTTATCCGCTTTACAACAATGAGAAGACATATTTATACTAAAATCTAAGCTAAAATTGCTAAAAACACGCATAAACGACTTGGGTTTACGATTGCCCAAGAGCTTGGTACCAAGCCTGGCACCTCGCCTTAGCTTTTCGGTTTTTTGCATGCAAATGGCTGCTTGAACCTGTACATCAAGCGGCTGGCCAGGCGCCTAGTATAGGGTCTGGTGCTTGCTGCTAAATTCTATATATTTACGGTTTTGCCACTGTTTTTTCATTTTTCGTCTCTTTAAGCTTAAATCCACATAAAACATAGAAAAATACAAATTAATTCATTTTAAGTGAATAAAACATGCTCAAATCAAGTATTGAGGTATATAAAATATATAGCCATTGTATACCATCACCTTTTATATGAACTATTCTCGATGATAAGCATCAAAGGCTTTAATACCTTCATCCCACAACTTCTTCAATTCCTCGATTAACGACAAAGCATAGATCGATATGGTCACCATTTTGTTTCAGTCCACAATAAAAAACACTAACATCATAAATTTATGCTTCATACACAACCAAGGAGGAAGGTTGTACAACTATGATCACAAACTAACAATTGTACTTACTACTTTGTAAATTGTAAGGATTCATTTCATCTGTTGCAATCCAAATTCTCAAATTTCTATTTTTCGCTAAAAGTCTAACCACAAACGATCAACCAACTTCCAAGCGAGAGAATCCGATAGGAGTTGCATTTTGCCCCTTTTGAGCCTTTTTCTCTTTTGTGTGTCATGTCAAATTTTTGTTGTTTCCCTATTGTGATGCATTATTCTAAAACGTGGCCTAAGTAGAAAGTACTTTAAAACCTTATTTGGAATTCTGTTAACAATTCCATCTCAACAAATTTACAACCTAAATGATCCACATTGAGGACATACATTGTGCTATGCAAACTACTTTCTAAATAATATACAATTTTTTGGACATGCTCCTATCTTCTCATATTAATTGCCCAATGTAATCCAAGTAATTTTAACAGTGTGCATAGATGTTGACAAAACATTATCATATGATAGCATCTCAAACAACTATATCAACAATACATCAAAACTTTTGTTACAATGTTCATATTTTGCCTTCATGTCATACAGTTTCATCAAAGCCAATAAATCGGTGAATTTGGTACAATCTGGATACAAAGGTTTCTCAGCATCCTCAAAACCCCTTAAATGCATTAGAATCTTCAATAAGTCTTCATTGTCAAAATTATCGAAGGCATCATGGATCAATTCCATGTTATTAAATGTCACATCTTCCTCACTATTAGCACCAGTACTGTTGTTTTCATCAAATGTTATGTCTACGTTCTCAAACTGTGAAGATGTGCCAACATCTTATTCACAAGATTCACCATATAAAATCCACATCTAATAGTTGGTATCAAATCCATTCTGATATGTATGAACTCTCACATCCTTAATAGTATGGAATTTCATATTTTTACATTTCATGTAGGGACACCGAATGTCATTACCAACATATGTATTCGTCGCACTAAAATGCAAAAATTTATCCACACATTTAGCAAATTGTTTTGATATGCAATCCAATGTTTTCCATGACTTATTTATTTCTCAATCAATATAATATCTATAAAAATCAAAAATAGAGCCCAAAATACCGCAATAGAACAAGCCAAATTCTAGTATAATAATAGGAAATAATAGGAGTTATATTGTACATTTAGTTATATATATCAAGAAAATATCTAGCACAATAACATGAAATATTAATTAAAAAATAAACCATTTATAAATCACAAAAATATTAATATTGTGATTACTATTAATTCTTAACAAATAAATCATACTAAATAAAGAACACACATTTTAAACAAACTTACAAGTTATTATAACAAGTTGCTCATGGGTGAGAAGATGATGCCAAGTGGGAGGATGCTATATGGTGAGTGAAAATATGATGGCAAGGATTATAGCCGAACACACTTGTTGACAATAGTGTTTCACAATGCATAGGAAAAAAAAACCTTTGAAAACCAAAAGGGTACTCTATACAATTCTTCTTGAAAGGTAGATCCCCTTCAAGACCAACATTATCAAATTTTTTATTTTTATTTTGAAAGGATTATTGCTTTAAAGCACCAACTAGAATCCTTTCAATATACGAGGTAAAAAGAAGATGTAAGGGAATAGAAAATGCAAAATTCATATAATAGGGAATGAGTTGTGGAATAAATGGGAATGATATAAATAGATAGGGAAAATATAAGTGAACGAATGGTAAGTGATTTTGAAGTCCACGAATTTGAAAAAAATAAATAAAAAGGGCAATTATAGGGTGGCACTTGTTTAAAAGATTGCAAAATGCACTTATATTTTTAAAAGATTGCTAAACATCTACTAATTCAGTGACACCAAGTACATAAGCATCTCCGTTTGAATAAAATAGCGATACTTTTTTGTTAAAATAGGGACAGTTTTAGTCAAAATAGGGACATTTTTATAACAATAACAAAAAAAGCGCCGCCCTTTTATATAATTTGTTTTCAAATTTTCTTAATTTTTTTTGGTAATATTTTAAATTTTAATTTCTTACTCATAATAATAATATTAATAATAATAATAATAATAATGCAAACAGAAAAGGATCTTAAATTTTGTTCACGTCGATGTCTCTGAATAGGCATTTGGAACATGAAATATGAATCTGAAATTTGTTTTGTCTCGGTTTTTGGCCTCTAAATGAAGTTGTAAGATATATTCTAAACGAGGGTAGCCTTATTTTATTGAGAAACAAAGGAACTCCAGATGTAACCTTTTTTACAGGTATTTTGAAAGGATTCTTACTATAGCTGAACATTAAAGACTATCATCATCAAAAGTATTTTGAGGAGTTGCAAGGAAGGAAAAAATACAAAATGTGTAACAGAGAAAGAGTTAAAGAAGAAATGGAAATGGTATAAATAAATGAAAAAGGTTGGTTTTGAAGCCCATATATTTTGATAAAACAATGGTCGAATATATGGTGACGCTTTAGACAAAAAGTGGCTCATAATGTATAAATTAGCGATGATCTAGTTGTGCACCTTTGGTGGCTAGAAATGGCTCTGCTAATTGGTGACATTTGTGCATTTGAGGTCTTACTTTCGTAATTTTAGCAACGCTTGTATAAAACGGCCTATTATTTTTCAAATTTGGAGAAGCTTTTTTCTAAAAAAGATGAAATTGATTAAGTTTTTGAGAGACTTTTGTGAAGCGTCCTTTTTTGTTTAAAATATTTACAAAGCTTTGTAAATAAATCATCACAATTTGGGGATGCTTTGGTGAAACATCCTTATTTTTTGAAAAATGAGTGATGCTTATAAATATCAAAAAAAAACAAAACAAAAAATTAGAGAATAAAAAATATATCAAAAAATAGAGCAACCCCTTTTGTCTAGCTCTCTCACATTCTTCATTTCATTGCTATACTTTCTTACTATGGTCTATTTGAAATTCTCACATATAAAACCCAAATTTTTTGATATTAAAAAAATATTAAGGTAAAAGAAAACATTAATCAAATCAACCAAAATTACAGAAAAGAATTTACAGAAAAATCTCTTCTCGTTTTCTTGCACTTTCTCAATGGCATTGAGATTGGTTCTGCCCATTCACACAAGATAAAAAATTGGGTTTAGACATACACATAAAGGATAAAAACTAACATGAAGAGCATCACCAGGAGAGTGTTCATGGTCACTTTGATACTAGCCTGCAAGATTAAGTTTATAAACCCCTCTTAATCATCCTGTTCCATTTAAGAAGATAAAAATATTAACAAACTTAATAAACAATTCAAAAGATAATCAAGAAGAAAAAAAGAAAAAGACCAAGCTGGTAACTGGGTGTTTGGTTGGTGAGAATTTGAAATATGAGAAGATGAAGAATTTGGTAGTGAAGATTGCAATTGTTGCTATTAGCGTTTGGTTTTATTCAGATTTCACTAAAAACTAAATAAGAGGAAAAGTTTCTCTCTCTCTCTCTCTCTCTCTCTCTCTCTCTCTCTATATATATATATATATATATATATATAGACACAATCACGCTATAAACTCCAAAGTCGGGGTTTATAGCATCCCAGACAGTCAAAATCCCCCAACACCCAGTCAAAATCAACCCCAATTTTGACCCCATTTCTTCCCTGCTTCTCCTCTCCCCTGCCTCCCACTGGAATTCCCGGTTCCCGGCTCTCTTCCCCCAGCCCCGTGTAGAAACAGAGCCTCCGAAAATTTCCCTACCTCCCCACGTTGTGCCCTAGCTTCCTCCTTCCCCAGTTACACATCTCCCTCTTTCCCAGCTGCGCACCAGAGCCTCCATCCCCGAAGTCGAGCCCATTACGACTGTGTCAAGCCTTTTTCCCCAGTGCCTCCTCGATCTGGTGGTTTATTTCATTTATGGTTTTTGTTTTTAGATTGAAAATTGACTAACAGTTGTATAAGTTGCTATTTGTATATGTTTTATATGTTTTTGATGTATAATTTTGCTATTTGTTTTTACCTTTTGTCTCAGTGTGGGGCCATTTCTGATACTCGGAATGGTGATGGCAGAACAAAAAAACAGGTTGAGAATACATCCTTGAGTGAAGAGGTGAATGGAACACCTGAAGGGGCTGGGGATTATGAAGACTATAGAAGTGAATCCCACGGGGATTATAATTTTGCTCTTTATTTTTTTTTTCTTTCAACAATGCTCTTAGAATGTGTAGCACTAACCAATGCATATTTGACACTGGACGTAGAATCCTTTCAACATTGTTTGTATCATGTATTTGCATCACTTTTGTTCTGGAATGATTGTTTGAACTTCATAATCTATTCTCTCTTAAGAGTTTTACTTTGTCAATGAAATTTTTTGTCTCTACAGAAAAGACGGGCATTATTGCCCGTGCCATATAGATAAAGAGATATTTTGCCTTATTATTGTTAGAAATCACATTATTGGCCAGCAAGATATGTCCATCGGAGCTGATCTACATTGTTCAAAGGGAGGGAAAAAGAAGAAGAAGATTTAGCCCTCTCAAATCGCTTTAATCAGCAATCCACCTTTATATTTCTCAATTGCTGCCACTATTCTTGTCCCCTCTCTTTCTTAAGTGGCCAAATGAGCACAATAAGAATAAAACATGTTTTATGAGACTATATATTAGACAAACAATCCCATTTTTTCTTAAAATAAAAACAATATTTTAGTAAAAACGCATGCAGTTTTCAAGTGATGAACTCTCATTGCTTTTAGTATGTATCAGTCAGTCAGGTAGCTAGTCTTTGTGCCTAAACCTGAAATACATTTTGCCTCAAATTTTCATATGCTAATACAATTAAGCATTTTGTAGAGCATTTATACTGGCATCCATTTTACTTGTACAGCAGTATTCCCATGCTACGTACAGACACTAAATGTACAAAAATCTTCACCACAATCTGCTGAAATAAAGCCCAAACTACACTCAATCTTGGATGGTTATCAGTCCAAAACATTTACTGTCCTAGCTGCATCCCAATATGGTGCCTATGTACCCTTAAATACACATCTACAAATGGCTATATAACAACGTATGAATAACCAACAATTTGAACTTCTCTCCCTTGTGGTGTGCTACCTCATGCTGCCTGCTTCCATTGAAAGCACCACCTAACAGACATTTCATATATATCATAAGCATGAGTCAAGTATGAATAACCAAATAGAACGATCCAACAATAATGTTTGGCTTTCAAGAGATATATAAACCAATAAAATATAATATAAATGCCCTCTCCTGCACAGCAACAACCACACCACCCCCCCCCACCCCCACACACACACACAGAGTTAATCCTCACAGCAAGCAGTTTACTTAAACAACAAGCCAAACTAAAGCACCTATATGCTTCTAATTACCAATCTAAAAAAAAATGCATTTTAGTCTAAGACTTCTACATCATATTATATGTTACAGACTTTCTATGCAGCCACCTAAACCACCTACATTCCTGTCAAATTACTACATATGAAAATTTTAACCACTTCAACTAGAAAAAACACCTACATGCTTCTAATGCAACTTCTATATACCAAAACAAAAACCATAAACGAAATAAACTACAGTAAACGAAGTAAACCACCAGATCGAGGAGGCACCGGGGAAAGAGGCTTGACGCAGCTGGAGGGCTCGATCACGGGGACGATCGACATAGCCGGAATGGGCTCGACTTCGAGTACGGAGGCTCTGGTGCGCAGCTGGGAAGGAGGGAGATGTGTAACTGGGGAAGGAGGAAGTTAAGCACAACACGGGGAGGCAAAAGGATTTTCGGAGGCTCTGTTTCTACTCGGCCAGGGAGCCAGAAATTCCTCTGTTTCTACTCGGGGCTGGGGGAGGCAGGGGGGAAAAGAGCCGGGAACCGAGAATTCCAGTGGGAGGCAGGGGAGAGGAGAAGCGGGGAAGAAATGGGGTCAAAATTGGAGTTGATTTTGACTGGGTGTTGGGGGATTTTGATTGTCGGGGATGCCATAAACCCCGACTTCAAGGTTCATTTTTTGTCTTTTCTCTTTCTCTCTCCCTCACCGAAGTACATTCTTTTTTTTTTTTTTCTGGTCGAATAAACAGCCTAATATAAATTTTTTTTTTTTAAATAAAATTGTGGTTTTGGGATAATGCTTTACCAGAATCAACACCCATTATTTCAAGACATAGAATTTTCTCTTTGACCTGAAGGGGGAGATTTGCATGGGTTGGAGTGTAAAATGGGTGCTTTTGGAGGAATCTCTTTTGCTTTGCTGGTAACTGGGTGTTTGGTTGGTGAGAATTTGAAATATGAGCAGATGAAGAATTTGGTAGTGAATTTTGCAATTGCTGCTATTAGCGTTTGGTTTTATCCAGATTTCACTAAAAAATAAATAAGAGGAAAACTTTCTCTCTCTCTCTCTCTATATATATATATATCAATATTAGATGGTGGGGAAGATAGTTGGGTTACTGGATGGAAAATCAGAGAGTGAAAAAGAGAGATGGAAAAAAAAAAAAAATGAAATGAGGCGTGAGATAGAGAATAATTTAAGATTCAAAATTAAAATTAAAAATCTTAATTTAAACTTATTCATAAATAATAATTTTTATTTAAAGTATTAATTGAACTTTTTTTTTTCTTTAAAAGAATTAAAATTTTATCTAAGGTGAAAAAGGATAAATAAAAATAAATAAATAAATTATAATGTGTTGTGTACTCCAATGCAAAAATTTATTTTTTATTTAAAAAAACAAGAAAAAGAAATAAAAAGAAGCATGCGGATGAGAGAGAACGGTAGAAGGAATTTTTTCAATTTTTTTATAAAAGTTTTTCAATTTTTTTTATAACAAACTAACTTAATTTTAAATTTATTATTATTTTAATAGAATAAAAGTACTAAACTCTCCCCGTATATAAAGTGTTTTTAAAATATATAAAATCTGAAAATATTTTTTTAATTAGATTTTAAATACGAAAAGTGTAAATGAAATTATGTCATAAAGTTTTAAGTTTTTAAGATTTTTAATGATATTATGTTAACATTTTACCTTCTTTCTACATATCAAATGTTTTTAAACTTCAAAATATAATTTAAATTTGAAGTAAATATTAAAAGGTTTATATGATAACTTTTTTTAAACATATACTTTGAATTAAAAGTAAATATTAAAAGGCCTATATGATAATTTTTTTTAAAAGAGGCTTACATGTTAGGTTCTAATGTTCAATTGCTGAATGCTCAATATTCAGAACAAAAAGTTCTATTTTTATTTTGTGATTTTTTAGCAGAGGGTATATTGATTCTTAAGTGGTTTATAATAATAATAATAATAATAATAATAATAATAATAATAATATTATTATTATTATTATTATTATTATTATTATTTATTTATTTAATGGTTTTGGGAGGAAGGACTTTTTTTTTGGTCGGTTTAGTAAAAACAATGACTGTTTGAGTAAGACGACTTGATTGATTAGACTGAAGTATTTTAAATCAAATTCAATGGCGAAAAATATAGCCCTATTCATTCGAATTCGATTTAAAATAGTTCAATTAATTCTAATTTACTGCAGGGATCAAAATTGAAAAAATAAAATAAAATAAAGGTTGTAGATTAAGAAGTCATGAAGACACGTCACAAGAAATATTAATGGCCACTGAAATGTGGCTCCTGCACTGTCTCTACAGCAAAAGAAAGCTCTACTTCCATAAAGCACATGATGTTATATGAATGGATTAGATTTAATAGAGAAATCTCAAGTATTACAACGAAGAACAGTACCAAATGATGAAGATGAACATAATTTTCTGCTTTTATCAGCTAGCCAAAAAAATTCAGAGTGAAAGGATATACGAAGAAAGATTTTTACTCTAAAATTACCCCTGATCCTAGCCATTTTTGGAAACCCCAGTTTTGTTAGTCTGGCTGCCTTTGGAAATTTCAAATTCACCTTATCAGGAAGGCAATGCAAGGCATTAAAATAAGAATATTACCGCGCTGCATGGGCCACATATCTACGGGAAAATTGCATGATAGTGCCAGCAATTTTACACTACAATGCTACAGAATTCTGCTGAATGATATCCCCGCTAGTTTCAAGAGATGATTGTGGAACACCCTCCGCTTCCATTTTTGCTGTCTGTGGAACACTCTCGCTGGGAACATGAGAAAGTTGCGACTTTGTGTCATCAACTGGGTTAACTGCATCAGAATGCAGAGAGTCAATAATCTCCTTAGCAGGACCGCTAAGCTGCGAGTCAATGACCTCCTTAGTTGTACAGCTAAGCTGTGAGTTGACTACCATCTTAGTTGCATCACTACACTGTGTGTCAACTACCTCCTTAGTTGCCTCCAGCTGCGAGGAAATAACCTCCTTCGTTCCATCGAGAACTTGTGAGTTCTTCATATTATTCATTGCATCACAAAGCTGTGAGTCATCAACCTCCTTAGCTGCATGGCTGATCTCAGAGTCATCCACCACCACAGCTGCATGATTTAGTTCTGAATGATCAACCTCAATATCAGCATTGCACAGCTGCATATTATTAGCCTCACCATCTGTATGAATTATTTGTATAGGATTTGCCTCATTATCTACAGGGCATAAGGCTAAATGGTTCTCCTCTCTATCTACATCATGCAAGTGCATTTGATCAACCTCAACAGTGGCACCATAAAACTGAGATTGATCATCCTCACTAACTGCATTATATTGTGCTAGGTCATCCTTACGAGCACGTTTTCCAGTACCCTTTCTTCTTACTCTCTCCTTTCCTCTGACCCTTTTTCCAAGTTCAATTTCAGGGGTAACAGACACAATGGCTGGACCGCCAACTTGGTCCCTCAAACATTCATGCGCAATATACCTGATCCTGGAAATTAGTTCAATTTGCTGGGAATCCAATCCCTTTGTCGAGAATGTATCTGCTATGTGTGCAATATCTTTCAAACCAGCATTCTGCAAAATTTAAAAGAAAATATAAGATTCATAAGCGCTACCCATTACATCAGACAATATCCTAGAATTCATAGTGAATGGCAGCCATACTGTTCTTTGAAACTCAGATGAGAGAGATATAGGTCTCCCTACAAATCTACGGGTAATTTTCAGGAACCATCGCATGTAGTCGCATTCTTCTGCACCATCATCTCCTTCCACAAGATGAGATCGACGCTCAGACCATTCATTAAGCTCTGACTCCATTTTCCCTGACAAGTCAACCCCACCATCAACTCCACGACTTTTTCTCTCCCATCGCTGTACATCTTCTGGGATTGACTGAAGCTCACCATATTGCCTGAGGGAACGATTGGGTAGATGCCTTTCTGCCTTGTCAAAACATATCAACATAGTCTTTGCCCTCCCTAATTCCAGGTTTATCCTAATATGTTCTGGAATAACTGTACTGTCTATAATTCTGAAGGGAAGCCACTCCACCTGCACACCCAAACCATAAAAGTTATATAAAATTTTCCAGATAAATACCAGAATATAAACTGAATTTACAAAGAAAATATATAAAACTCACATCAGATGGTTTCAGGGAATCCAAAGCCTTTCGATAGAAAACTACATCACGATTTGCTGTTGGACCACTATGTTTTCCCTTCCACCTAAGCACAAATGGGAAGCGATCGTGTGTTGGATCATGATTTAGCTTTGGCCGTCCAATATTCAAATGGAAATAACTCCAGCACTGCAAAAATGTAATAAAAAATCAAATCCAGATTTGACAAGAAGCCAAATACCACTGAAACAAGAGAAAATAACATCGAAGTAGAATAGAGAGAGGAAGAGAGGCATGCAAATAACCTGTAGCAGTGTTAAACATCCACTTATTGTACTTTGAGATCTCAAAGAGGCATTGCCAAGGGCCCTATACAAGAATGCTAATGCTGCAGCCCCCCAGGCATACTTCCCACACTTCTCAAAGTTTTCAAACAGTGGAAGGTACATGACTGGAACTTTATTCCCAGTGGTAGTAGAAAATATTGTACTGCCTACAAGGTATAAGAGGTAGGCACGTGTATGGCGCTCAATCACCTCAACAGAAGCATTTTCAGGACACCGAGAAAAGAACTCTTTCAACCAACTAAGTTTCACCATTCCACCACTAGTATAACCAGATTCTGGTGTTTTTCCAAGATACTTCTCACAAACAGAGTTGCAGGTGGTATATGTTGTACCTATCACAGGTTCTCCTTCAATAGCTAGTCCAAGCAATAATGTAACATCTTTAAGAGTTACTGTCATTTCTCCAACATTCAAGTGGAAAGTGTTTGTTTCTCTCCTCCACCTCTCAACTAAAGCAGAAATAAGTGGGTTGTCAAGACTTATTGCAGGAATCAATCTTAGGAAGCCAAACCCAGCCTTATTTACTAACTCAATCTGTTTTGCTGTAAGTGTCCATTGATCTAGCTTTGAAGTGTGTTCATGACATCTAAGCGCACCACGCTCCTGCAGGTGTTAATGAAGGAATGGTTGCATAGTTGTCATTTTAAAATTTTAAAAATATTACAATCACAAGAAAACATAAAGAAGGAGAAATATTAAATGGTAAACTGCACCTGCCCATCCCAAACTGCTGAAGAAACATGTTTCTCTTGATCATAAAGCACCGATCCATCGATTGGTCCAGGATTCGTCCCATAAGGATCAGCCAATGTTACTTCCATTAGGGACACTGGTAAATCTATCCACCACACATTCGTAGAGGGTATGTTAGCCCCATAAAATAACTCAATAGCAACATCTTCAACTCATAAATATATTAATGGTATCTCTTAAGTTTAGAAATACAAAATCAGAAAGGAAGAAATTAATTCAGGTTCTAGATTTGGCTCAATCTTCTATAACATTCAAAAAGTATGCCATAACTACAGCTCCAATCATTCTTACTTACAAAGTACAAGATAAGTTTGAGAACAAATTTTATCAAAATAAGCATTAATTACATTAAAAAGTTGAAATTCTTAAAATCCCTTTAACCAACAAATATGTGGCTTAAACGAGGCAATTGTTAGTGCTGGAAATGTCCCTTGGTGCCCTACTACATCCTTGGGATCGACCACACATTCACCTACTAGGATGAGATTTATTAGTGCTAAAGTCTGATATATTGTCCAGCTTCTGAACGAATGCGAGAGATAAAAAGAAAACTTTTGTTCTAGTTCAGAAATTCCATACATAAAAAGAAAACTTTTGTTCTAGCTCAGAAATTCCATACTCATAAACATTCTCTAAATAATTCCCTCTACTCAAACTGTGATTTCTTTACCAAGAGTTTTCATTTCTTTTAAGAGAACAAATTGAGAGAGAACACCCAATACCACTTCCTTTTCAATCGTTTTCTCAGGGTCCTCAATTTGTCTGAGGGAAAAAAATATCCTCATGAGAAGTATTTTTTTTTTCCCCATTTAGTTGGCCTTGTATTCTCATGAGAAATGGTCCTAAACATCCCTGTTTGACATATTCCATAAGTTGCTCATGGAGACCTTGCCACATTAAAACTATGTATACAGACTACAGATATAAAGGGAAACAAGTAGAAGACCATATTTTCCAGAGTTATTCGACTAGTCCTTTCATGAAATCAGAAATATCATTATAAAATAAACAGTAAAGAAAAACATTTACAATAAAATACTAATACATTATCATTGTAGATGTTATATTCAAGCTTGGTTTTTGGTTTGGTTCTATCAAGATATGCTTAGACACGGATAAAAACAGGAAAATTTAACTAAATTCAAACAAACCCTAAGTAGAAATCAAGCAGTTGTAATTGCAAAAACATCAAATATTCAATTTTCGTTAGTTGTTACACTCACACTTCCAAGTTTTAGTACAGTATCTTATATTTTATTGTCCATGAAAATTCACAAAATACCTTCTTTATCTTATAAAATTTTCCATCCGACTAATTTTATTTTTTCTCTCTTTTACAGCTGAAATATTTCTTGCATACTTTTCCAATTCTCAGAATATCCAATACAGTGTGTGAGAGTGGAATGGAAATCAAACAGAGTTAAAAATTTAATCTTCTTTTTTTTTTCCCCCAAGATTCCCTATTTTTTTTTATTTCCTTACTTATTACATTAAAAATTGAGATGAAAAATAAATAAATATAGAAATAAAAACCTTACCTTCAAAAATTAGAAGAAATGAGTAAGGTGGTTTTGGTAAAGAGCAGAGTTAAAGCGATGGCGATGGCTATGGGATTCTGAAATTATTGGATCCCAAACAAGGATTTAAGGATAGGTCGACGATCGGCCGCCGACCGGTGAGTCGTGCCGATGAGGTCGGAGGCCTAATTCCGTCCAGGGCAACCACCGGAGAGTTTGACTGCGATTTGGGGAGTTGTAGGGCAACGACACCGTTTTTTCCTGATTAGTGATTCGTGTGCCAGTATAGCAAACTGACCGTTTTAAGCTTTGACAGAACCGACACCGTTTAGCATATGCAAGCTCAGTCAAGGTTTAAAGCCACATGGCCACTCAAAATAACTTCTCACATTTACATTTAGATATTTTTAAAAAATAAATAAATAAATAAAAGTTATTGGATAATAAATTTTGATTTATTATTTATGTCATCATTCATTAATCATGCTTTTTTTTATTTATTTTAACTGTTTGAATCTTTTAACTTCTTAGCTTGTATAGATTTTCTTAATTAAAAATAAATAAAGTTAAAATAGTTCCTTCTGTTTGTCATTCTAACCACTGAATTATTGTTAACGTATGGACCATTTTAAATTTTTATATAAAAATTTGAGAGCGTATTTCATTAAATTTTTAGAAAATTTTATAAAATAAAAATATTTTGATGCATTCAATACAGATTTTTAAATACTTTATAAAATTTTAGATATTTAATTTAAACTTTTAAAAATTATAAAAAAAATCTATAAAAATTATAGGCTATTCAATTAAAAAATTTTAAAAATCTATAAAATCTTGAAATATTTAATTTGTCAATAAATTTTAATGACTTTTATAGATCATAAATTTTTATAGACATTTTAGTTAAAAATAAAAATATAATGCTCACGGAAAATCTCTCATTATTCACCAAAATTTTTGTAGATTAAAAAAAAAAATTAAATGGCTCCAATTAAATTTATTTTAGACATCATTTTGAAGTTATTTTTTCCTTTCTTTTTTTTTTTCTCTTCATCTCCTTTTTTATTGTGAAACCAAAATCTAACTAAAAAAAAATGTTATAGGATTTTTTTTTTCTCTTTATTATATATTTGTTAATAATTAATAATATTTTTTCTATTTTATTTTTATAACAATGCAACATTTGATATTTTTAATATATAAATATACCAAAGTGCAATAAATTTGTGATTTGGTTTGAGAAATGACCTAAATGAGTATTTTCTTTATTTTTATTTTATTTTTATGTTCATTTACTTTTGCTTAATATGAAAAGTAGAATATCTAAAATATTTATAAATACTAAAAATAAATTATGAATTTCAGATACTATTTTTATAATGTGAAACAATATAAAAGTTTTTAAACATGAAAATCTATAAAAGTCGTTCAAAGTTTATAAAAGTTGACATGACTCGCTCTAGAAAATCCCTCCAGATTATCCAAAAAAGCCCTGCTTAAGAAAGATTCAATCATAACCCTTCGGAGTAGCCAACAGAATCCTCCTCCAAAAAGAATTTATTATACAAGTAATCAATAAGTATGATATAATTTGTAAAATAAAACATGAATCGCATCGACATACTGATAGTCATACAAAACTATTAATTTAGTTCAGAAAGTATGTTAAATTATAAATAATACAATCCGGAAGTAAAAAAAATAAAAGTAATAGTCTATTACATAATAAATAAAACAATAGCGAAAGCCAAGTACATATTCGATGTCAACAGTAGTTCACGAGGATCTGCAGCTAGCACTTAGGAAAAAGATGTTTAAATACAAAACGTAAGATACAAATATCCCAATGAATACTCCTAAGTAAATACAAAATAGATATCCAGTAGGTAAAATTTATTACACTCAAAATTTTACATCATTCTTTAAAAAGTTCTCCGTTTTAAAAATACTTTCACAAAACCCTTAGCTTTATTTTTTTTTTAAAAAATCCTTAAATCATTAATATACAATTTATGGGCAAAAATGTAATTTAACACAATTATTTAAAATCGCGGATCAATCACCAAAATTGTAAATGAAATTGCATAATGCATTTAAATTTATTTTTGTTGAACAAATTCTCATAAAATGCTAAGCAGATGGGCCACAACCCATAAAAATCAAACATATGGGGCTACAAATCGTAAATTAAAAACCAATCTAAAACCATAAATCAATAATTATGTATCAAAACTGATATCATGCTCTAGTATCGAGCTGTGTGACCCTCAACATTCTAACAGCGTCACACGCAAGGGAGAGAGGTATAAATCATAACGACGGATCGGCATCTCAAACACATCATGGCAGGATCCTCATCGTCTCTTTTAACACGTGTCCGCAACAGAAGATGACATTATATCATAATAGCGCATGCAATATCATACATATCTCAATCAATAAATCAATACTATGTGGTACTCCTCAAAATCATCTTCATGATCACCCATCATCGGATTTCATCAATTTCTCAAATCATTTATTTTAAATTCGTAATAAATTCAACAGTTTTTGAAAATAAAAAATTTTAAAAAAATTCACGCAAATATTCAAATATTTCTACCATCAGAAATTTGCCCCAAAACTTAAAAGCCACATCTTCTTTTTAAATCACCATTTTACCTAGAATTTCTAAAAATTATGCAAAATACTCAAAAATTTCATAAATCACCAAATAGCCATTTAAAACACAAATTTTATATTTATTCCAAATAAATATGAGTTCCATTAAAACCACAAATACATGATATAATTCATATTCATCAACCATTTAAATTCAAGTATATCATATATTTAATATGCATAATTTAGATGCATATGGAAATCCAATCGAAACAAATCATATGCACGCTCCGGCTGAATCTTCGAATAAGCTCTTAACTGTGCATGAAGGCCTAAACTAATTCACTAAAAAAAATTTTAATTATCAAAAATTTAGCCAAAGGCTCACAGAAGTTTTCTGAGTCCCTAATTACAAGATTTAAACACTAATTACTAAAATTATCTTTTAATTTCAATAATTATGAAAATACCCTTATCGACCATATATCTAAAATTTAAGACTTTTAATTTTTCCAAAATTAACAGAAATTGAGTATTGAGTTATGTTTCCAAGATCTCTAGAAACCTAATTGAGTGCCCAATTTCACTCAATTTCATTTTGAAGCAGTCCAATTTCAATCTTCAATTTTGGCTTCAGATTAAAACTTGAGTTTTTCTGTTTCAAGTCTGTTTTCTACAAACTTTATATCAAAATGAAATTAAAATAAAAAGAATGAGAAATTACCTTTAATTTGGTGATTCCCCATCGTCATTGACCAAAATTGTTCTCAAAAGATCACATTCACAGCTAAAATTAGGCATTATTTCAAATCTGGCCAAATTGGATCAAATTGATGACATATCTAGCTTGCCCATGACTCATAAAACAAGTTAAGACCAACGATGAGCCCCCACTAGCCGCCGGTGAGGCAGATCAATGTCGGCAAGCTCCTTTGGGAAGATGAAGCTCGAACTGATGCAAAACGAGCAAATCATGGCCAAAAGTCATCACCAATAGCTTGGTCAAGGTCTCTTGATGCTAGTGGAAAGGTCCATTCATGTCGAAAAGTCTCCGATGAGCTCGCCAAAATCAATGGAGGATTCAAGAATGGTGGCGGCGTGTGTGTCCTGCTATACACAATGTTGAGAAATACCAACTTCCTATGTACTGTACCATTGTATTACCTTGAAAGGGAGGTCCTCCTTTGCTTTAAACATCGTGAAACATGTGGAGATTGGTGGAAGGGGTGGTCGTATACGGTGGTTTTTCGAGAACTTTGCCTTTGTTTTTTGTCGATTGCCAATGAGTTTCTAGCAACAAAATTGGTATTTCCGTGTAGCTAGTTGCACTAGCTTTTCAACGGTTAGCTTGGTGGTGGGAGAGAAATATCGCGAATTTGAAAGAAAAAGTACAGCTAGAGTTTTCTTTGGGGAAGGTGAAGCTTTGGAATGCATGCATTATGTCCTATATTATACACACAAGCATGTGTCAGTGTCCTCATAAATTTTCTAGTGAATTTTACATATTTTAGTCCTCAAAAAATCATAAACTGACAACATTTTATGTGCAATAGTTCACAAATCGACTTATATCCATTAAATAATACCATATCATGTAAAAAAAATAACTCAATAATTAAAGTCTGATAAGTTGGTGACTAAACCTCAAGTCTCAACTGATTCAGAATTAAAAAATTTACAGTAAAATATCTATCATTTAAAAATTACAACTCAGATTTAACTGTGTCCGCCAGTCTACAGACTCGTAGTAATGAGTATTATGTTATGCTTGAGGTGGTCAAGCTAAAAAATTAAATGCTAGAAAAGTTAAAATATGATTCTTCACTGGTCAACTTCGTCAGATTTTTTAAATAGATTTACATTCGGGTCGTTACAAAAGTCATTAAAAAAAGCTTTTATAAAAATTGTTCAAAATCTATGAAAGTTATTAAAATAAAGTTTTATAAAAAAGTTTTATAAAATCATTTAAAGTCAATCATACTTTTATAAACTATACAAAAGTCTATAAAAATCTATTAAAGTTTACAAAAATCTGTAAATTAAAAAAGTCTGCAAAAATCTTTTAAAGTTCTAATTGAATACACCACACTTAAACAATTTTTATATTGTTATAATTGAAAACAAAAAATAAAAATGTGTTTGATAACAATTTTTATTTAAAAACGAAAAATGTGATTGATAACCATTTTTATTTTTTAAAAATAAAAATATTTTTCAATAATTTTAAAAGGAAAAAAAAAAGGGAAAAAGTCATTTTTATTCTTTTTTTTTTTTTTATCTTTGGCAGCTCCTCCAAGACCAAAAACAGCCCGGACAAGGCTTGGACTCGAGACCGCAAAGCCCCTGACTGCCCAGATAGAGCTAGGCCTCCGGACCATCCCGATCTAGCTGGGCCTCGGACGAGGCCAGAACGCCGGACCACTTGGTCAAGGTCAAGACCTGGGACCTCAGACAACCCGATCAGAGCTGGAACCATGGACCGCCCATACGGTGTCAATGTTGGGATCCCAGACTGCTCAGTTGGCATTGAGTGCACAGACAGCCCAAACGAGATTAGGATCCCTGATCACCCGGACAATATCGAAATGCCAGACCGTTCGAATGGGATTGAGACTCAGACTGCTCGGATAGGACTAAGAACCGAATTTGCCTAGATATGTTTAGAACTCGAGACAATCAGGTAGCACTAAGACCTAGAATTCTTAGATAGACAAGTATTTTTTATACAACAAAAACAAAAAATAGTTACTGTTTTTAATTTTTTAATTTTAACAAAAATATAATCTAAAAATCAAAAATAAAAACTAAATACATTATCAAACAGACTTCAAATAACAAAAACTTCACATAATTTTTTTTCTTTGGATGAAAAATAAGAGCTCCTCATTGATTATGAAGTAATAAGAGCTTCCCCTCTAATTCTCTGCTTTTCTTTGTTTTGTAACATATGTATACTTCTTTTAACTGTGTACTTTAGTACCGGTTTAAAGATATTTTATACGCTCACATATTTTAAAGTGAGATTTTGAAAGATATTATTTTATTTATTTACTTTTGCTTTTATTGAAGATAACAATTTGAGCATGCATAAGATGCAAGGACAGTTAGAGTTCAATAAACCAAAACCAAACAAAGACATGAATCAAAGAAAGGACTTGAAAGAAGAAATAGCAACTTTATTTGTATAACACATGCATTGCCAATATTCAGATCCCAAAAAAGTGTGAAACAAGAAACATAAGAATAAGAATCTATGAAGCAAAATGAAAACATTGGAAGTAATAAATACAGGTTGAAAATGCCACCATTTTTGTAGGCAGATTCATGTGAGTATAATTTTTCATCTAAATATTTATCTTTTTTTTTCATGGCCAGCACAGAGGGAAGCAATATCAAAAAGCCAAAAGTACTCTACCTAAAAAAAAGTACCAGAAAATAAACGAATTGCATCCCTAAAATCATCACATCAACAAACTGAGTTTGGCGACATGCATATCTGCTCTTCTCCGATCAGCCACAAGCATTCTTCAGTTCAGCAGAGAAGCTTACATGTAGCAAGCATTAGAAGTCTCGATCGATCGTTATTGAAACATTCGGAGGAAGTTGTTAGCATATGCCATTGGCATGACTTCAGGGTGTGGCTGCAATTTCCATTCAAAGAAGTATTCATTAAAATAGGATTCACATGTTATTGAAAAGGTAGAGATTAATTTCTTATTCTTTTCCAGAAGGAGGTTTTGCACAAGATAAACAGATATCTTTTTACTGGAAAGAAAGATAAGAACCGATTGACAAGGACAGCTTTTTTAAAAACTAGAGCATCTCACCACTGCTGAAAAGGTAACAATGTTAGGCTTCAAATCGGGGGCCTCAAAACGGATGAAGGCACCTTTGTTACCCATCTGGGATTAGACAAATTGAGGAACAATGTCAAATATAAAAGTAAGAACTAATAATTTGAATACGTGAAATAATGGATAAATAATCAGCCAAATAAATCCAACAGCATCATAAAAGGATATCCAATAATTTCCAACAACAACATTCAACTGTTTTTACCCCTTTGATGCTGAAATGTTGTTGGCAAGAGATACTATCATTTCAAAACATGATAAACATCAGTCAGAAAAGGCACAAAATTCTTTAGGCTAGGATACTGCAAATTAATGCAGCCAATTGGGGACATGGCCCACCAAAGTAAACATCATCCTCCATTAGATCATGTGGAAAAAAGTAACTAAAGAATTCATCCCATCTCATTAAGATTAAGGATCTTAGTCATGAAAATTATCTTGGTGATTATGTGTCAGGATAGACAAATTTTACCCAAGAATCAACAGGAACAGCACTGTACATATGAAATTAATGGCATCTATAAAAGTAACAAGAAAAGGAAAATGCATTTAAGATCTACTATTCCAGCTAGCATATATATATGCATGAAACTGAGGCAAATAAAGCCTCTAATCTCCCCGTTCAAGCATGAGATAACTAGATAGTTGGACTTCAAGAAGTAAATATTAAGGTTAATGCAAATCACTCCTAGAAGATGATTGCAGTAAATAGTAACAGAGTAACCATTTCTCAGTTACCTGATCACAGTAATTTGGAGCCGAAAATACAGTAATGAGTTTACCATCATGCTCAATCTCATAACCCTCATCCTTCACCTCATGCGAACGCACAACTAGATCTGTCAATTGAGTAAACTGTGTAAGGTTACTGCTTGAGAAAAAGGAAAAAACTTTAGAAACTATGGATGCACACCTAAATTGTTTTCCTGTAAAAATCTTTTCGTCACATCAGCACCAAATGCAAGTCCCACACCCCGCTTGCTGGGGCCTCTTCCAAGGTTAGGTTGAGGATCACTCCATAGTAATTCACACATCAATCCTAATTAAATCCACACAAGAAACACAAAAAATCAACAAGAAGAAAACGAAAAAAAAAAACTTACAAATTGTGTCCAATTTCATATTTCAAAGACTTCAAGTTCACCACCATGTTAAAATGACAGCAGAAATAATCCAGAAAGAATCAAGAGCGCAAACAAGGGATTACAAAAAATATACTGCTTACCTTCCTCAGGAGGTTCACAGAACCGATCAATTGCTCTAATGTCAGAGAGTTTTACCCCATCAACACTAAAAAGACCCCCATGAACTACAAAAACCTTCTCATTTATTAAATGGGCCAATGGCAAACAACAAAATACTTCTGCAAATAGTTCCACAAATGTTTCATTCAATTTAGAGCGCACTTCGCCTTCAAAACCATATATCTTGTTCATGCTTTTGCTTTCATGATTTCCTCTAGCAAGGTACATCGCTGTCAATCATATAAAAAAGTTACAGAATCAGATCATGATGAAATTTCTGGAGTGGCAATGTATTAACTAACAACATTAATCTAATGACGGGGCAAAACGCCTTAGTATTTTAAAGTTGAAAAGGAGAATATTCATAAGATCAGAAATAATTAAGCCAAAAATAGGTAAAACTGAGATGCTATCACCATTCCATTTCCCGTGCTACACACAAGTGGCAATATGTTACATATTTGTGCACTCCTAGTATAAGAGCATTGCTATTTGTTACCGGCAGCAAACAACACTGCTGAGATGGCAGCTTATTTGTTGAGCATTGAATGGGTTTTATTAAATTTTCTTACTTCTGATGTGGGACCCACCACCATAGGGATAGCCACATCCCTAGTAACCCATCACCAATGAACATATAAAAATTTACTATTATAATCAAATAAAAATTGCTGATATACGAGATAAACAAGGCACAAAGTATTAAATCAAGATAATGAAAAGCCTTTAAATGGATTAAGAACTCAAGAGGGTGCACACCTGATGGAGACATGCACTTGAACGCAAACAATGTGAGAATGACCTCCAAAGAAAATGATCCTCTATCCACAAAGTCACCATTAAATAGATATGGATTTTCTTCCGAGGGAAGCCCATTAAGCTCAAAAATATTCAAGAGGTCATAGAACTGCAGTCAATATCAATGAAGAAATAAGAAAATGGCATGGTCCTAAATAAGTAAAAACATACAGGTTAAAACCAGAAAAATGTTCCAGAAGATGACATTTAATAAAATGGACTCTCAGGCTTTCCATGTCAAACTTTGTGACAAAAAAAATTATTATGATAGAATATCACTATAATTTATAAACATATTTAGTAAAACTTAAAAGTAAATTTTAATAAGCATATTTACTTAAATTATAATGATTTGATAAACAATTCCTACATCTGTCAGAGTGTTCAGTAATTACCTTAATGAGGAAAAATATATTATTCACTAAGGGCACGTTTGGGTGGAAGAATAATTATTCCTAAGAAATAGGATTAGTAATTCCTAGGAATAGAAAAGGGTGGAACTGGATAGTTATTCCTATTCTAAAGTTTGGTTGCAATCAAACCAAAAAAAACGTACGAAGCTTAAAAAAAAAAATTCTGAAGCGTGAAAAAAAAAAAAAAATTCACAACGTAAAGGAACGTGCTTTCTATTCCTTTGTTTAGGGATTACATATTCTAAGCTATTCAAAAGTAATAGCAATTCCTTATTTTGAGGAATTGAGATTAGGAATAGATAAATGCAATTTAAAAAATCCAACTAAATAAAGGAATATCAAAGTTTCAGGCATACTAATTCTATTCCACCATCTAATGTTTCAAGATAAGGATTCAAGTTGAAAAAAATAAATAAAATAAATAAAAATTGATTGACAAGCAATTAATAAGCATATCATAAAGTTTGAATTAAAATCCCTCCATTTTCTTCTATTAAAGTCCATTGTATCTTTCAAATGTGTATCCCTACTTATATTTCAACTGATTACTTGGAACCTTTGATATCTCTGTCAACACTGAAATTTTCTTCCACTAGAATAGGTGGCAGATAAACAATAGGAAATCCTAATAAGTAAAGATGTTACTCAGAAAACTATTAAGTTTTGGTATGAAAATTTTAAAGTTCACAGACTTGAATGCATCAAGTTACAATTTTAATCACACATCAAGTTATAGCAGCTTTCACATACTCTATGCCAAGGTAATTCATAGACTTCACTTACAGAAAGCAGAAAATGGAATTGATACAGTTACCATTTGCAACATCAAAATTTGGCATATTAGCATTTGAAGGATATAAAGGCAAAAATAATTACCTGACCATGCACATCACCACAAACGGTAAAGTGCTTTCCCTCAGGAACATTTATGTCAGCAAGAGATGGCAGGGCCCGCAACAATTCTCTTGTTTGCAAAACAATCTGGAATGCATATCTACAATGTTGGAACCAGGAAAAGTGAAAAGATTGGTACTAGAACATTTTATGAACTATTTGAAAATTGATAGCAATAAGTTTTTTTTTTTACCTACTTACCTTTTATGTATGCATTTTTCATTCTTGAAATCATCCATCATTTTCTTCACAAAATCCAATGTAACAACATCACCTTCTATCCTAGCACCCGAATATTGTGGATCTACATCTGGAATACAAATGGAAAAGCAAAGTGGTTAGGGGGTTAAACCAAATTATGCATGCATGCATAATAAACCGCCAAATTTTAGAGATTTTAAGGAAAAGAAGCCAACAAACGATAGAGACATAGGCACATGCAATACACTCATACAAACTCAACAAAACATGAATACAAAAATATCATTCTTTAATATTCCCGTCACACTTTTATTTGAGTATTTCCACTTCTATATGTTGTCATTCAAAGATTTTCATATTCCTAAATTTCAATTCACTGAAATTGAATAATTCTCAGATTTTAGTTTTATTAATTTTTATAAATTTGATATGGCTATTTTGATAATTTTCCTTCTATTCTTAAATGCTTTTGTTCCAATCATGTAATTATCTTGTAATACATAGAAATGCAGTGTCAACCGCGAGTAAAAAAAAAAAGTCTAAACTCTAACTCATAAAGAAGGTTTAAAACCAAACCTGTGTAACAACAGAAATTATCTTCTGTTATTCAATCTCTTCAAGACTATGCACTAAATTAAAGTCAATGGGAACTGTGTCTAATTCCATATATCAACAAGGAATAATTTAAACTAGAACTGAATAAGCAAAATTTGGTCTGTAAATGGCCCTCATAATCTACTCACTTCTTAAGGACCGTATCAAAATAAAAGCCGCAATACCATTTGCCTCATTATAACAGTCACATAAAAATGGTTTAAGAAAGCATTTTCAGCCAATGACTCCATATGTACTTCAGTTCCCTTAACCTTAAGATTTCCAACCATTAGACTTATCAGTTACTTGTGATTTATTGTGATCCAAACCTAGGTTATGTACTTGACTCTTGGTAAAGACACCAGTAATGCTGCCACTAAACCAACGTGCCCCCAGGATCATCACCAACACCACCACTATTGTGGCTATAATTATGGCTGTTGTTGTTCCCACCATCATCAACATTGCCGCTACAATTGCTATTGCTATTGCTGCTACAGCCACTTCAGTGGGCACTGATGATGAACTGGGGCCAGCTCCTATAATGATACATTATATAAGAATACTAAAATAAACTAATTAATAGTCGGTCTATATAATATAGCAATCATCAGTCATAGTTAATCATTAATTAAATACTAATCAAGTTTAATGGAAAAAACCAGACTGCACAAGACAATTATTTCAAAGAGAAACTCCTAAACTAACATACTGGGACCAGACATAATCAAATTTACCCAGCCACAGTCCAACCCATACAGTGAAAACTACAATGAGAGAGAGAGGTATTACAAGAAAGAAACACTGAAATCAGAGTTCAAATTCGTCTGCTAGGAAGTACTCTAACTAAAGACAACTTGAACAACATTAAGGTTCTCAATCCCAACTTATGCTATAAACTGTTTAAGAAATTGATGCCCAAACCCTTTGACAGATCTATAGAATCAAAAACCCTATAAAACCATATATGGTTTGTATATATAAAAAATCAGCTATGCAAACTATCAAGAACTCTCTGAATCAATTAATGGAAATGAAATGATTAAAAAAGGTGCTTAATGGCTTAAACACAATTTTCTCATACATTTGCTTATGTTGTTAGATTTTTTGTATTTGTCAAGTCATTTATACATTTGAATTGATGTTAATGTAAATAAACCTCATATACAAAAAAGGCTGTGCCAAGTGCAAGGGCAATTGCACTACTGTTGCTGCTTCAAAAACCACCATTACAACTAATCTGTTTATCGCCACCACCAACAGTAGAACCATACTTAGAAGTTACAACCATAACTAAAGTAACCAGAACCTTGCACAGCCAACACTAATGCCTTTAGACTTAGCTATTCAACCATCATTGTTATAGCAGTGTTGTTTATGAAGCTCATAGACAAAACGGATGGAACCACCCTCAACAAAAATTATTGTTACCATGTATGATGGAGAAACAAGCTTCTTAAAATTGACAGTTGCTTAGTTGTTATCTAATTATTGGATAAGGTCTGAAAAATGTCACCATGGAAGATGATTATTTTGTCTTTAAGGATGACTCCATCTGGTTATGAGGGTATCAGGATTATGCCAATTAAAAATATAAAAAGCTTAAACTGCAAGTTTGAGCCATCTACTAAAACAAGATTATAGTAAGTTATCATCCTTCAAATTAACCGAGTCAAAGACCAACTGCCTTGCCTAGTATTATCATTTGTCCTGAGGTGTAAGGTGCAAAAATGTAAGAGCTTTTAATTCATGGATTTTATAAACACTACAAGATTCTAATTTTCTAAACACTATAAGATTCTAATTTTGGGGTGAAAAAACAAAAATACATATATTATCAATACATACAACAATCTAAACTGAAGCAACACATTGAATTTGAAACCATCATTTCATCCAATTGCAAGTTCCTCAGAGCAATAATTCTCAAAACTCTTGGTAACTATCAAAGAATTTTATAAGTAACAACGTTCCACTTCTTTCGGGTAGTTATCACAGAGTTTCTTCTTACCATAACTAAACTTTTTGAAATAAAAAATAAATAAATAAAAATAAGAAATAACCAAATGCTATACCAGAGAGGAACAAGTTCCCACATGCTTGTGCTAGCACTTATTATATGTTACACCAAGGCCCTGTTTAGCATGGCTTCTGGGAAGCCAAAAGCAGCTTTTAGAGCTCAAAAGCTGCTTCTGGAAGTGTTTGGCTAATTTTCTGAAAATGCTTCTGGCCTCCAGAAGCCCTTTTAACCAAAACCAGTGAAGACTTGCTTCTCCAGAAAACACTTTTGGAGAAGCAAAAGAAAAGCAAAAGCAAAAGCAAAAGTTATGCTAAACAGAGCCCAAGTATCTCGTAAGAATCAAAATCACAAGACAAAACGTAAAGCCATAACAAAAGGGACAGCAAAATCAAACAAAGTATCACTAATTATAGGAACATTAATAGAACCCAGCCATGAAAGCAAGCACACCTGAGACAGTAATCTGGATTAAGAATTTATATGTCTAATGCAATAAGTACACAGGCAAGAATCGAGCTAGGATAAGGAAATTTTACAAACCAAAGGAGCAACATATTAAAAAATCAAATGAGCATCCTACCACATTCACTATTCTCAAGCTCACTACACATGAATACATTTCCATATGTTAAGTTCATACAATCACCATAGATTAAAAGTATATATCAGCACTGCTACCAAAATCAAAAACATTTATCAAAACCAGCATAAGATAAACCATGAACTTCAAAAAAAATTGAAATTACAACTGTTACAAGAAGATGACAAAATGAAAGGCTCTAATACAGAGGAAAGTTTAAAAGAATAAGAAGAACGACAACAATGGTGATGGTAATACTAGTAATTATAATAATAATAGAAATTAAAGTATTACCTATAGATCGAAAATCAATAGAATCAGCGACTAAACGCCTCTTAGCCTCTGGTACAGCAATAGCTTCTTCAAATTTAAGTTTCATTACTGCTTTCTCACATTCCTTCAATTTCTTAGAAGCATCAGGATCATTTGGACAGATTTTCTTGAGCTATTTTACATAAATATGAAAGGAGTTATTAGCTGGCAAATTGAAACACATTTTTACAAAAAAAATAAATAAATAAAAACGAAAAGATGAATAAATTAATGGACTTACCCATATGCTAAATGAAAATAAAATAAATAATACATTAGGAAATATTTAAATAATGGACCTTTCAATGAAATAGACGATGAATGAGAAACAATAAATAAGAGAATAGAGCCTCACAGTGTGCAAAAATTTTGTGGAACAAATATGCAAGTTACTATCAGTTACTGATATCAATTTTCAGAGATTCCCACTTAGATAAAGATTTGAATTTACACGTCATAATTCACAATTTAAACAGACGGCACCAAAAGATACAGCAGGAATTAGATTATTCAAACTTATGCACTATTATATTACATTGATACTTCTCTAGATCTTTAATAGTTAGATAACACGGAATGCGATCAAATGTAGTTTTTGATATGCCACAAAATGATCAAATAGGAAAATAAAACCAGTTTTCAGTAGATGAAATTACTGTTATGGAACATGGAATGACCTTTCCAACATCAGTAGGGAAACAAAGACAATCAGGAGAGATCCTTGGTTATTGCATCAGCATTTAAAAATCATATAAATATGGCTAGTAAGAACTAGAACTGTCAGATCTAATATTTACACACTTAATGAAAACAACTATGATAATAACTAGCGCACCATAATGGTTCTTGAACAAGTATGTTTCAATACCTAAAACAACATTACAACATACATGATGCAATCTCAAAATTCTTATAGAATCCGCAGGAAATAAATAAATCTAAGGAAACTCCATAAGAATGGAGAACAAACATGCTGATTATCTCACAAAATTAAAACTGTGAAAGAATTATAAGGCAATGAAATAAAAACCATAGACAGCAATATGTAAGTGAAAAAGTAAAAAAAAAATAAATAAATAAAAAAACAATAAGAAAATCCTTCAATTTATCAAGACCCATTACCTGTTGAAAATCCTTGAGTGCTTCTTTAAATTTTCCCATGGCCAAATAAGCCGCACCTCTCCTGTAGTAACCCTGTAAAAAAAAAGATAATCATCATAATATGATCACAAATATCTTCCTACAGATTAGCCACTAGAAAATAATGTAATGTGCATATCATGCCTTTGAGTATTTTGGATCAACTTCAATTGCCATGGATGCATCCTGTATGGCACTGCCATATTCCTCAAGTTTAATGTGGGCAAATGCACGGTTCGCCCAGTAGACAGCATTCTGACTGTTTATTTCAATTGCTTGCGCATATAGATCAATAGCTTGTGCATATTTGTGGGCTGAAAAACAAAGTGAGCATCAGTACAGCTGGATACATAAAAACAAAAGCACCAACTGTTTCTTAACCAATTTATTCAAAATATCACCAAATGGAGAGAAATAATTGGTAACATAAACTATCTAATTTAATGTATTCAGTCTACTTGGCTGATAGTTTAAAATTCGGAAGAAGATTAAAATTGCATTTAATAAAAATAAACAATGAGTGACAAATTGTTCTAATTTGATTTTAGCTCGAAAACCAATATCTCAAAAGGATGGACTAACTCCTCAATACAAGCATTGGGGGTAAAAAATATTAATAAACCCAGAATGAGGTTGCAGAAGAATGAATTATGACCTTTAAATGCTGCATTGGCAAGGACTTTGAGTTCTTCAGCTCGTGAAACATTAGAGTTTTCAGTTTCCATACTGGCATAAACTTGCTTTCAACAAAGTAAGTCTGACATTAGCAAATAAAATACTTACAATCAATTCCTCATCCAAGTCTCTAAATGCTTATAAAACCAACATTAGCTAATAATCAAACATATTGAGGAAAAAATCACAAACTAGCCAATGTAGTGATGCTTGCAAATCAATATATTAGCCATAACCAATTATCACCCATCATGAAATTAACAATGTCTGGCTTAAACTGTATTCAGAGAAGTATAAATACAAGAACACCGTGCATATGCATACAACTAATTAACACTCAGCTGCCTCTCCTTCAAGCATGGTATGCAAAAATTAGTACAAGAGGTCAAATTCTGCTAACCATCATAAGCATAAGCACTGAGTGAAACATTCACATACGATAAGAAGGGAAAATATTCCACCTTCTCTGAACACTAAGTGAAATATTTACTAATTTTCATTAATTTGACTCCTAGTTCTCAAAGGACAAAATGAAACCTCTCTAATAAAGCAGTCTATCATCCGTGCTCAAAATATCTCACTAATATCACATTGCATAAGCAGAAAAACTGTTTTCATTTAGCACCGGTTTTTTCAAAAATAATAATAACAATAAATATGAATTTCGAAGTTTGAAATTAGAAAAATTCCCATATTTTTGGGCATGAAAGAACAATTACGCAGTAGAATAGAAAAACAACTATTTTCATTCGGCACTCATTTATTCACGATGTATCACTATTAATGCTCTTCTCAGTTTATAAAAAAAAAAATTAAAATTGAAATAAAAAGAAGAAGAGCAAGAAGAAGAATAAATATGAATTTCCAAGTTTGAATTTTTCGTTCTTGCCATGAAAAAACAAACACACTGGACAAACACGCAGAGAGCATAAAATCTGGCCCTAAAACATCAACCTATCTCAGTGAGTGAACTTCCTATCAGTGGAAGCCAACATCTTACGTAAAGTTCAAAAATTATATTTTTATCATGTCTCCTTTACTCAATCCTAGCAACCCTCCTGAAAGGGTCATGCTCTGTTTAGCTGCCGAGAAAATACAGGAAATTAGCCAAGCCCATTTCATACAAAAGGTTTAGATACTTTCTTGGCAACCAAACAGAGTTAAATCGAAAAATCAGTAGCAATGAATAATCAGAAAAGGCAGTACCTATTGCATTTGCTGACTATCCGATATCGCCAGAGAAAACCACAGAAAGATACACACACTTGGAGGGAAAGAGAAACCCTAAATCTAGAATTTATTAAATAAATTTATTTATTTTAAATTGTATTTCATAAAAATAAAATACGTATTATTTTATAGTTGTTTTTAATGTGTGTATATATATAACTAAAAATTAAAAAATAATAAATAAAAAAAAAACAGTTGGGAAGATAGAAAATTTTCTGAAAAACAACGTATTTTTCAATGTGATGTTGACGACGTAAAATTATAATTACAATTAAAAAATCCAAAAGAAATTTAATTATTAAAATTTTCTCCAATATAATTTATTTAGAAAACGATCGTTACCAAAAGTTTTTACCGCCGATGTATATTAATATATGATAAAATAAATACGGTCTAAAATCTAAATACATTTGAACTTCGTGAACTATTTTTACGTCTTATATTGATCTCTGAATTGATTTATTTTTCTGTCATTTAGTTCAATTATATATATCATTACAGATAAATTTAATAAAATTAATCAGTTACAAATAATATAAACCTATTCGAAAATTGATTTATTGTGTTTTATCTCAGTTTTTGACTAGTGTTTATTTTAAATTTGTCAAATTTATAAGACAAAATGGCATAATTAAACTAATGTGATTAGAAAACAATAATATAGAGGGCAATCTAACAGTTCTTTAATTAAAGGACAAAGTGTAAAAAAGTGTAATTAATCCAAAAAAAATAAACATGGAAGTCAAAAGTACACTATAGTTTTCAATCTTATGGAGAAGTCTATAAATAAATCTGTATTATTTTTATTTTATTGGATAATATCAGAATGCATCCAAAGGTCTCAATTTTCACTGGACCAAAAAGGATCCCAGATTCAAATAATTGAATTATATTTTTTCTGTTTAATTTTTTTTTAAATAAAGATGTTAATCTGTTTTATTAACTAATGATTATTAATAAATAAAAATGCTTTTCAATTGAAAAAATGTTATTCATATATCATTTAACAATTTAATTGTCTTTTCAAAAAAAAATTCATTTTTCTTTTAAATTTTTAATATAAAAAATTAAATACATAATTTAATGCATATAATTAATATTTATGGTCTCAGCATGACTCTCATTGATATTCATTATTAGTTGTAACAAATAGCATAATTGGAATTGAATTGGTCTATTATAAAATTAAATATCAATAAATCGTTTTTAAAAAGAAAAAAGTATATTATATTAGGTCATGAACTATGATTGATAAACAAAAACATAATTTTTATGAACTATATGATTGATACCAAAGTTGATATAGAAACACTGTTGATTATGTAGTTATTAGTAAACTATTATTGAAAAATATACTGATTAGTGAAAATATTACACAATTATTGTAAATTAATCTAGATTATGAATTAATTACACCAAAAAAAAAAACCTCAATGTGCCTTTAGCTGTATATCAATATGATCTACGAAGATATTGTTTTTTCATATATATCATCACACACTATTAAAAAAAAAAAGTCAAAAACGTTGTTACCAAAAAAAAAAAAAAAGAGTAAAAAACATTATGTAAAAACTGACGTTTTAAAAGTTTAATACGATGGATCCAAACCGTCGAACAAAGAGGCATCGTATATAGTCACTAACAAAAACGACAGTTATAAACCGACATAGTTACGGGATTATACCTTTGTTTTTAACAATGATGAAGCCATCTAGTATGCCACGGGGCAACACTCTAAATGACAGGTCATTACTAGAAACCGACGTATATAGAGTTTCACGTGGCACGTTAAATACAATGGTTCAATTGAAATGTATAAATGCCAGTTCAGACTAAGCCCGTAGTTTATAATGCCACATTAAAAACGACACTTTATTGCATGAATCAACGTTTATACACTACTTTATAAACATTGGTTCTAACACAAAGTCTGTCGTTTATAATATATTTTTTTTAATTCGACTTTCAATATTTATTTAATATTCTATTTTTTTATTTTTTCAGTAGCTTTTATATATTAAATAAATTTATTTTTAATAAAATTTTATTTAAAGATATGTTTTCAATTGAAAAAAAAATCACTAATAAAAAAAACAATACAAATAATAAATTTATTACAATAAAATTATACAAAATTGTAAATAATTCTAATTAAAATAACATTACTAATTAAACAATAATACTAATTAAAATAATAATTCTAATTACAAAACTCTTTTACATTGATAATTAAACCAATCAAATAGTGTCATAATTTATCTAACAACTGGTACTTATGTAAAAAATTTGGAGGATTAGAAATTCTTTCAAAAAAATATGCAGCCGATTCTTCTCTAAATTCATCTATATTATCTTATACTTAAACACAATTTTTAAATTGTATATGAAAATATAACAAATAATATTAATGCACAAATAATATTAATGCAATAGTAACATATATTTTAAACATAATATTATATATAAATTTTAAATGATACTAAAATTATACTTACAGTAGAATGTAATTGAGGCTTTTTGAATTGATGTTTATTTTTTTCATCATCATGCATATATAATATGCACACTCATGATGTGTCGGTTGCAATGATGCCTACAAAAAATTAAGTTAAATATGAATATACACAATATATAATACTTTAACATTAATGAAATAAATAATTAATATATTTTACCTTTCTGCCTCGCCAATTTTTTTTTTTGTTCTTCGACCTTTGCACCTTCGGCTCATTCCATAATGTTCAAGCTCTATATATGTATCATTTTATTAATTAAAAAAATAGTTAAAACAAATTTAATCATTAAAATTGACTTACTTATTTTATAAATTAACTTACTTATTTAATAATTGCTTGAACTCATCTTGAGCTTTGGTGTTGGCGGAATCAAAAAACCAAGCATACTCCTCGTATAGATTTACGACACCAAGTGTCTAATGAGCACTAATATAAAAATACAACATTAAAAATGAATATATTATGTATATATTTATGAAAGCAATAATAATGCATATAATTAAATCATTCCGACAATGAAATGGAATAAACTATATCATATTGAAGTCATGATTAGCTTTCCACCGTCGAGCCAACTTATCAGCTTGGGATGCAAACATATCATATCCAACACTCTGCACTACACGTGAATCAATAAAACCAAACAACATAATATTTGTAGTGCGTATCATATATTCATAAAACTTTTATGCAAGAAAAAAATATAACAAGTATAATTAAAATAGATTTTAAAAATCAAATAAATTATAACTTCAAATATTAATGCGCATTATTTCATATATAACAAGACGCAATCAACAGCCAAGTCCTGCATCTAACAAAATATATTGATATGGTCATGTGTCAGCACTGCAAGATGAGAATTGTCTATTATCTTCCTCCCCAAGTTGAATTGAACATGCATGACACATGGTTGGTTGAAGATGGCAACAGTTGCCATCTTCATCAATCTCAACTTTGATGACAGGTCAAGGGTAAAAATTTCACATTGACTTTCATTGGCTAGTGAGATGCTTGTGAATTATGCGAATGTGGCGTATTATTCAAGTCTTAATGAGTTATTGCCTTGCCTTTTAATGCTTTGATATTTCCACTTGGTAAAATATATAAATTTTAGAAAAATACTAAAAAATAACAATCATAATTAACTTAATTAGTAAAAAACAATTAAAACATAAATATTTACATTTTCTTCTAGTAAAATCATTAAAAATATAGGCCATAGACATAATGATCACACTTCTCCTATCAATATAATGATGAAAAAAAAAAACGGNNNGGGGGGGGGGGGGCTTCTTCAGGGACCAATGGCTTCACAACATTAACCTGCACATTTTCATTCCCCAATTGTATCACATGGCACACTGCTTCTGGATTGGTCGTCGAGTACATCAATCCAATTGACACTATATTCTTTCTAATGCATATAGTAAGCTTGCACTGTAGCTATTGCAAAGTAAATTAATTAAAATTATATTAAAACAACAATTAATTAATTTTTAGGGATTACTAAGTAAATTCTTACTCTGCAAGGGTCATGTGATATGGATTTGGATGTACTAGTGCTGGTGCTGGATGAGGAGTACTGAGAGTGAGATGTTGTGCCTTATCAGGAATATTTATGGCCTCCCAGATGTTGTTCAGATACTGATCAATCATGAAATCTGGATCATAAAGTCATAATATGGCATGGCTAGCTGTGCAGACAACAACGTATTACTCTTTTGGAGGTCGTGAATGACCTCAGAAAGTTATTTGATACGCTCATCCTTCGCACTTTCTTTTTCTTTTGTTTGCTAGGTTATTTGTCATGGAAGGTGCCAGTACTCAGTAGGGTTACCAATTTACCATTTGCCCGTAGCTGACCATTGTGCTCAAGAGTACCCAACATGTGAGTCAGAATATCGTTGGGCGAATTCATTTATAGTCCACAATAATATCCCTTAGTAGCATGAACAAACAAATTACTATATGAGGGGAAGTCATTTATAGCCCACAATAATATTGCTTTTTAATGTGAAAAATTCTCGCTTACACACATCCCAGGCTTGGACCCCCTCACCCCACAACTGCTTTAAATCGTCAATCAATTGCTACAGATAAACATTTATATCATTGTCAGGTTGCTTTGGTCCAGACATCAACACTGTCAACATTATAAACTTCCACTTCATACACAACCATGGTGGAAGATTATATGTAACTATAAGCACATGCCAACAACTGTATTGAGAAGTCATATGCTTATGTCGGGTTAATGTCATTAGGAGCAATCTCAAGTCTTAAATTTCGACATTCATTACCAAAATTAGGCCACAAGCGATCAACTAGCTTTTAAGATGGTGAATTGGCATGATGACTTAACTTGCCAACTGCAACCTTTCGCATATCACGTCAAATTTTTAGCTGTCTCAACACTTTGAAATATCCTTTTGAACCGTGAATGGGTGGAAAATATCAAATGACTTTATAAGGGACATTTACACGTTTACTTCCATTGTTAGTTTTCTTCTACCTCGATGCTCCATATTTAGGATAACTTTCTTGTGCTGCACTCTTTTCGATAAAGAATGCAATTATTGTGACAACAATGTATTTTCTCATAATACATGCCCAATGTTGTCAAAGTCTTTTTCACGTTGTATATAGAATCTGGCAAAACATTATTACTTGGTAGCATTTTTCGCAACAACTTTAATAATTCAGAAAAACATTTCATCCGAAAGACCATATTTGAATTTCAAGTTGTACAACTTTACCAAACTAGANACCTTTCGCATGTCACGTTAAATTTTTAGCTGTCTCAACACTTTGAAATATCCTTTTGAACTGTGAATGGGTGGAAAATATCAAATGACTTTATAAGGGACATTTACACGTTTACTTCCATTGTTAGTTTTCTTCTACCTCGATGCTCCATATTTAGGATAACTTTCTTGTGCTGCACTTTTTGTCGATAAAGAATGCAATTATTGTGACAACAATGTATTTTCTCATAATACATGCCCAATGTTGTCAAAATCTTTTTCACGTTGTATATAGAATCTGGCAAAACATTATTACTTGGTAGCATTTTTCGCAACAAACTTTAATAATTCAGAAAAACATTTCATCTGAAAGACCATATTTGAATTTCAAGTTGTACAACTTTACCAAACTAGATAGTTTGGTAAAGTTCGTACAACCTGGATACAAAAGGAGTTTATGCATCCTTCAACAACCTTTTAAATTCACCGGGATTATCCACAAACTTGTCATAAGCATCATTCACCTTGTCAATATTATTACCCACCTCATCTTCATCATCGATATTTATGTGTGTAAAATTACTTTCAGTGTTATTGCTTTTACTAATTCTACTAACTCTATAACAATCTCTATGATATTTTTCCAACTCTTCTCCATGTAAAATCCATTTACGATAATTTTTATCAAACCATTTAAAATATACATGTCTTCTCACTTCTTCAATAGTACTAAAAAATTAATTTTCACATTCTATACAAGGACATCGAATTTTACCATATTTATTTGCACTTTTCTCACTAAATTCTAAAAATATTTCAAAACCCTTCTGAAATGGATTGGTTCTTCAATCCATCGTTATCCATGATTTGTCAATTTTCTCTATTTGAACAACAATTACTTTAAAATAGATTATAATATTACTAATCATTTAAANTATTTACATGATTAAAAAATTTATTTAATATACAATCAAAAAATTAATATTAATATATTAATATATTCTAAAATTAATTACAACAACGTAAATATGAAATAAACAATAATACTATATGAAATTAACATATCAAATATTTAAACAAGCAAAATAATTTAATAAAAACACATCATATATATATGATTGATGAATTTAAATATAAAATAACCTAATAATTATAAAAATTAACTCATAAAAAATGCAAAAAATTATATAATAATTATTTGAAATGATAATGCAATTAAGTAAATACTTAATGTAATTAATTGTATAAAATTACTTACCTCGATGGTGAACTTTTTAATTAACGACAATTAACTTAAATCTCAATAAATTGATGGCTAAAGTTTTGAATAATGCTATTTGAATATTTCTAGTCACCACTAAAAAAACTTGAAAGAAAATTATGAGACAAATAAAGAGAATTTTTCTTAATTGTAAGTTAATTTGATTGGGAAGAAGATGCATAAATATAAGCTCAAAAAATTACAATGACAATATTTTTTACGGTGGCTATTTTTGCAACGATTTAAATTTCAATTTTACGTACATAGTTTAATTACAACAGTTATTTTTGCAACGGTTTGATCTATAAACAGATGTTGTAGGCTCAATCTTGGAGCACTACGTGGACAAATCAACATAAACATTGATTTGCATATCAAACCACAGTGTAAATTGAAAACAAATACGTCGGTTCTATAAGGAACCAACATGTATAAAGACCAATCAAAACACGTGTCATCCACGTGTCTGATGACATTATAAACGATGGTTACTTGCAACAAAAATGAAGGTTATGCCTGAACTATTGTTTATACTTGCCAACCAAGACACGTGTCAGGTAACAATATAAACGTCGGTTCTTTACCTGAACCGACGTATTTGTTTACATGGTCCGTCGTCTATACTTTTTTTTATGCGACGGACCGTCGTTTTTATTGCTCTCAAAGTTAATATTCATCGTTGTAATGGATCAACGTCAGTGATCTCGGAACATTGACGTTTACATATAATTAAATGATGTCGTATATGACATCTTTCTATTGTAGTGACAACACAAAAATATACCAAATTATATTTTTTAATTAAAATATTATGAATTAGATTATTGTTATATAAAATAAAACATTTAATATCGCGTACCTCTAATATAAAATAATTTCATTTTTAGTTTAAAAAATGACTTTTGGCACCGTTGTCTTCTGAATTTTAAGTAGATTTATAAATTGTCTCTTGTATTCCATATTTAGAACTAGTCTCAGCTTTTAATCTCGTTAGCTTTCCTCCATTAAATATCATGACCCATATTTTTTATAATTTAAAGAGTATAATAGATATTTCATCATATACTTCTTTCTAATTATTAAAAAAAGTGAAATATCAATTTTACCCTTTAAATTATAAAACATTACTGATTATGTGCACTCGCGTGACATTTAATGGAGAAAAACTAATGGAATTAAATGATTTGACTGATACTACTAATATTTGTTAAATTCATAAGCATATATGCCAAATATAATATATTTAGTAATTCACAAATCTGAACAAAATTCAAAAAACTGTAATACCAAAAACTCTTTAAAAGTATTGCAATTTTGTTTTTAAAGTTTTATCTTTCACATCGTTATCCTGTTGGATTATTTATTGTCAGAGGATGTCTGCTTTTTCCACTAGCATTTACCATTTACCAAGAAATACAATAATGTGCAAGTCATATAAATCAAGTGAGATGGTAACTTTACCTAAAAAGAAAGTGAAATGGTAACTACCATTTACCAAAAAATATAATTAAATAAAATGTAATTGAAATTTGATCATAATTGCAATATTTAAAATATTAAAATTCAATTATCCCAAATTAGATATACTAAATTGTAATTAACCAACTTATATAAATAATGCCTTTTTATTGTATGTAAAAAATGTTTGAATTACACATTGTTTTAGGATAAAGTGGATTTTGTCAAGCTTAAGAGGAAAATAGAACAAATTAAAATTCATTATTGACATCTTTTGGAAACATATAGAGGGATATAATCTAAATGCAGCTTAAATTTTCATGACTATTTTTATAATAATTTTAATATAAATAGTATGAATATGATGTGAAAAAAGTATAACTAACAACATTATGCGAAATTAATTGATTGGAGAAGCTTTCAAAGCATCACAATTCCATTAGGACAATGCTAACTACAGTGTCATCAAATTGCATGTTGCTAAAAAGGGTGTTAAACATACTACACTAATAATAGTGCCATCTTGTTGGACAATAGACGACGTTTTTAAAGTGTCCTCAAAAGCACTATTAAAGATGACGCTTCAAAATGTCGTCCAATTAAACTTTTCACCAAGCTTTTGCTGTACAAATTCATCATACATTTCCTGGATAATAAGTATATTTGGCAGCTGGATGCTAATATATATATTTTTTGTATAAAGAATACTTAAAACTTCTGTCACCTAGCTCAACAGTCTCTAAGGGTTATGGTTTTAAAAAGGACATATTTCTTCGAACATTATTGCACATCACAATTTAATGATAAAAAAAGAAAAATAGATTCCCTTAATGGTAAATATGCAAATGAAAATAAATGTAGAAGTTATAGTAATTGAAAATAAAAATAAATAGTAAAGAAAAAAGCCTTTTTATTACTTTTATTGTGGTCTACAGGTTATCTTTCAACCCGGTTAGAACAACTATCCAATTGCATTTGGTAATCAGAACAATGCTTCAGGCTAGAGTACCTCCAAATTAGACATTTTCACCTATGCACTATTCATAGTGACTCCAACCTCATTGTAATCAAAATCCACATTTGTCTACTTTATATCATCTCTAAAAGTTTCCATCGTCGTAGATCCTCTAGCTAGTCCATTTGGGAACGAAAATAGTATGAGCAACCTCATCATTTGTTATTAGCTGAGAAAGATTGCTGATAAAATAGATCTATAAATCTGCATTAAATTTTCAAATTCAACTTAGCAACTTTAGATTAATTGAACGGTTACACATACTATATGCCAATTTCTATTGAAATTTCGACAGAGTTCCATTTGTTTCTAAAACAATCCCTTTAATTTACACAACATATTTTGCTTTTATAACCAAAGTAATTCATCACACATCTAGCACACATATTCAATAAGTACAACCTCACATGTTTGTTGTATAAAGAATGCTTAAACTTCTGTTACCTAGCCCCACAATATCTAAAGATTATGCTCCTAAAAGAGTAATATTTCTTTGAATATTATTGCTCATAGGACCCGCCCGTGAATTCTTCAAGATTTCCTAGATAGGCCTTGTCTAAGGATGATTCTACCGGATTTTCATTTGGTCATTTGTTAAAACTATCATCGAAAAGGGTTTATATGACAAAATGTAAAATAAGCTAAAAATATTTATGACATAGAAAATTAGATATATAAATATAGTACGAAAGCATAAATAAATAAGTCTAGATCGTATATCAAAGTCGTCTAAAGTAAGGATTCAAAACAAAGATACAAGCATGACCTTAAAATAAATAAGTTTTAGAACAATACAATGAGATAAATATATAAAGGGCAGAGTAGCCAGCGTGGAAAACGGTAGATCTTGATGTCAACGGGTAGATCTGCCAACGTTAGTTGTGACTTAGAGAACGAAGTTAAAAGATAAAACATAAGACATGAATATCTTAGTGAGTGCCCATAGCTAGCTACAAAATAGACGTCTGATAATATAAAATTCTTTGTGCTCAAGACCTTACGTCTCTCTCTGAAAAATTCTCCGTTTTGAAAATGTTTTCACAAAACTTTTAAATTTTATTCTCGAAAATCGTTAATATACAAATTTTAGGGGTGAAATTGTAATTTAACACATTTACTTAAAATTGCGGATCAGTCACTAGACCCGTAAATGAAATTACATAAAACCTTTTAAATTCACTTGATGAACAAATCTTCATAAAATTTCAATTCAATGGGCCACATCCCATGAAATCAAACTAACGAACCACAATCGATAGAAATCAAAACTAATCTAAAAATCAGTTTTTATCAAGCAACATCAATGTCACCACATCACCATCAGCATCATCACATCATTGTCAACATCACATGATCCTCATGGTCATCATAACCCTTTCATGTCTCAAAAGCGTTGTGGCTTTACTGCTATGGCAACATACATAACCATAGCAGAGGATGACATAATTATCAACAATAAACTTGTGTACCACATTATATATCGAGTTTTTGTCCAGAGGTTCCCTGCGTCTGAGGCACTTGAGGACAGAGATGGAGGAGAAAATACTCATCTCAACTTTTGAGCGCCTTGGAAGCGTTGAAGCATAATCCTCATCATCTCTCTTTCGCCAATATGTCGAGCACAATATATATATATATATATATATAAATAGCTCCCTTAACTTCACCATATGTATATAACACTGATACTATGTGGTACATCCTTAATCATTTCTCAGTTCAACCCAACAAAATTATATCCATATAAATTAAATCTCACAAATTTTCTTTTCCAAATCCATATAAAATATGGTGAATTGAAAGCTTCAATGGTGGTGCCTGTGGCAGCTATGGTGGCTGGTGGTGATTGGAGTTTGTTGGGTGGAGGTCGGCTGAGGTGCATAAACGCAATGGTGGTGGTGAGGCTTGGTTTCGCCGGAAAATGAAATGAGCTTGGTGGAGGTGGTGGCAGTTTACAATGTTGCCAAGCCATATTTGCCACTATTTTTGCCATTTTTCGGTGAGTTTTTGGTGCTGAAATTGGTACCACCATGTAGTTCGTCTCACAAGCTTTCTAAAGTTACCAAGCTTGCCTTCTAACTCCAAGAGATGAGGAATTTATGACTGTGAGAAAAAAACTTAGTGATGGGGATACAATATCGTGAATTTGAGAAAGAAATAAGGCGCTAGGGTTTTTTGATGATATGTATGCCTCAATTTGGATGCATTGTGTCCTATATATAAATGCAAGCATGTGCCACGTGTCTCTAAAATTCTACAGATGGATTTTACATGCTTTTGTGCTCAAACGTGCATAAAATTATAATATTTTATGTTTTAAGTTTCGCAAATTAACTCAGCTCATAAAATAATATCATCTCATATGATAAAATACTCAATAATTAAAGTCTGACAAGTTTGTGAGTTTGACTCAAGTCTCAACTGATCCAAAATAAATAAATAAAACTATAGTAAAATGTCCATAACTTAAAAATTACCATTTTGATTAAATGTCCCGTCAATTTGCGGACTCGTACTAAGAAGCACTATTTTACACTTGAGGTGATCAAAGCCAAAACTCATCCATTAGAAAAATTAAAATTTGACTTGTCAATAGTCAATCTAGTCAAATTTTTAAAACACTGAAAGTATAAAAATTCAGGTCATTACAGTCTCATATTACAATTTAACAGTAAAAAGAGAACATATTCCTTCAAATGTAAATGAAAATAAATGTAGAAATTATAATAATTAAAAATAACAGTAAATAGTAAACAAGAAAAAAAAATTATTACCTTTGTTGTGGCCTATAAGTTATCTTTCAACATGGCTGGATCAACTTTCTAATTGCATATGGTAATCAGAACCATGCTTCGGGTTAGATAACCTTCCAAATTAGACATTTTCACCGTTGTATAGTTTATAGTGACTCCAATCTCATTGTATTAAAAATCCACATTTGTCTTGTATATATCATTTTTAAATTTTTCTATCATCGTAGATTCTCTAATTGACCGTTTGGAAACATAAATAGTAAAAGCAGTCTCATCATTTGATGAGGACTCCTGATCAGCTGTGAAAGATTGTTGATAAAATGGGTCTATAAATTTGCATTAAATTTTCAAATGTCAATTTTGGTAAAATGGCAGAATTTTTTTTTTTCCTGAAATAATCCCCTTAATGTACACAACTTATTAAACTATCATAACAAAAGTAATTCATCACACATCCAACACATATGTTCAGTACTTCAATATATATAACCATGCCAACATAAATTGTCATAAAAACATAATTTATTATTTAAATATTCAAATATCATGGAAACGTCGTCAATAATATTACATTAATTGTAAAATACACCAAAGCGTTGCTATAATTTAGATTTTCAAATATCTTAGAAGTATCGCCTATATTTTAAATTTACAAATATTACATGTAGGCCTGACCTCGTTTGGGTTTATTTAGGTCATAACATGTGTTTTTAATTTTTTTTGGGTGGAGTTGTTGAGTTTGGAACCCAAGACCTCAAGTCCTTAGGCTTTAATACCAAGTTGAATTTCCACTTTTCCCAAAAACTTAAGCTAATGGGAGATGGACCTTCATTTCTTTTAAGCATTTTTTTTAACAAACCCCATGATGAAACCACAGAAACCACGAGCAACCCCATGGCAACCAATCGACACACCCACGACCAAACTTGAAACAAAATCCAAGCAAATCACAAATGTTCTTTGCAAAATCTACAAATTTAACAAACATTTTTCATAATCCAAGCATTAATGTGAACAAAACATCAAATAAACCACCCAATCGACATGCCCATGCCCAAGTAGTGCCGCCACCGCCGCCAAAACAGATTTCTTACCAAAAAATGTGTCCAAAAAACTTCAATAAAAAAATGTAAAATATACTTACCAAACACTTATAGTTCTTTAGTCTTTCTTAATCCTCCATGCCGGTCACTTTTTCCTTCAGTTTGGATGATTTTCACCGGCAATGGAGGAAAAGCTCAAAAAATTTCTATTACTGAAAATGAAAAGTGAAATAGGAGAGGAAGCAAAAAGGGAAAAATAAAGCTAATGGGGCAAAACCTAGCCCTAAAACGTTGCCATGGGGCAATGCTTCAGCCAAACAATGTTGGCATATGTTGAGATTCGTGTGCCCTAAAGCATTGCCATATGGTGATGCTTTTTTTCACATTAATTTCTTTATGAATTTTTATTTTATTATTTATTATTTATCTTCTTCTTTTTTTCCCAAAAAAGGAGATAACTACATGTTAATAAATAAATAGGATTATTAATAATTATAAATGGCATACAAATATTAATTGCAAAGCAAATTAATTATTTTTTATCAAAATCCCTTAGCAATCGTTAAGAATGTAAACTTTTTTGGAATGTTCATCATTGTGAGTCTCATCCATAGTAGGTAAATAAGAAATATATGGGGTATGAACAATTGTTGTATCCAAGGACATCTTCTTCAACAGACAATTCATCATTTTGAAAAAAATCATTTTCTCGTGGAATTAGTACTAAGAGCAAATTAGAAGCCAGTTGATTTTAGTATAAAACACTTATTGCACTTGTGAAATCATAATAAATGAATCTGATTTATGTCTTATTTTATTAAAGTTGGCACACGCAAAATCCAAATTTATCAATTTTCACACCGCTGCTTTCAACCTAATTGTATTTGAATACTGAAAGGCAAAAAAAATTGTATTTGACATCTTAGATTTCTTTTATTAGCCTATAGTATGTCATATCATCTAATATAGAATTATTATCCTTTGCACTAATATAATATGAAGTTTAAGCAACTACTTTAACACCGCAAATTCAATTTGTCACAGTTACTAACCCATTGTTTTTCTTTTATTGATTGGATTTTTGAACCTGCTGTAAATTTTTTTTTGAACCCACTATTTATTTTGTGTTATTATGAATCCTCATGTAATACAAAATACTGAGCTTGTTTCCCCGAATTCATTTTTACTTTTGAATAAGAAATATGCATGCTCATATATAGAGTATTATGCATAATTGTTAGGGTTCTTTTGACGAAAGATCCAAGATTTATGAGCTAGGTTAGTGCTATTGTAGGTGATTGACCATTCATGATTTTCTTTGCCGATAAAGCCAACTTTTTATATGCATTAACAACAGAAATTACTAGCATATCATATACTTTTGGCTTGGTGGAAATGAGATTGCAATGTGGGAGTCCATCAAACGGAGGTGACGAAAAGGGAAAGAGAATTGAGGCAGTGGAAGAGGAGGGAGCAGGCATGGGAGGAGGGCAACAATATTTAAAAATAATAATAATTCTTTTTGACCATTTTGTCTTTCATAATTGCAAAATTCAAAGTCATTTTTACGAGGAAGTGACATTTAACACTTTATTTGACGGAATTAACGATTTAGAGTGTTGATGTTTATTTTTCCATAGTATGGAGGCATAGTTGCAATTTTAATAGTATAGCAGCTCAAATGCAAAAAATAATGATAATTCGGAGGCATGATTGCAGAAAAGCCAAAAAAAAATATTCATGTTTCCTTTAAATCATTAAACATAAGAAAAAGATAAAGAAAAAAGAATGAGCACCACCAAATTAAGTAAACAAAATAAAGTATTAAATTAATAATTTGATTTTATAACTGAAGTTAAATTACACAAACTCTCATACTCCCTCTGTAATTTCTATCTTTCACATATTCTCCTTCGTTTAGTGTTGAAATATGATGGTCAACATGATTTAATTAGCTTATAATAACAAAATACCCTGAAATGTTAAAAAGTAAAATATAATTATACCATTTTTGTAAAAGTTATTCTAAAATTAAAATAAACTATAACATGCCATCTTTTGACAAAAAAAAAAATATATTTAAATTAAATATGTTTATTTCTAAAATTTGTTTATTTATATTGGTTAATTTGAGAGCAACCCATTGTTTTACTTTTATATTTTATATTGAGAATATTTTTGTCATTATAAATAATTAAAGCTTGTCGAACATTAAAATTTAAATTTTGACTCAGAAAAGAGGAATATGTAAAAGAAAATTGTAACTGTAAGAGAATGAAGAGCAATTTTTCAGAAAGGACAATGTATATGAAAAATTGGAAACTAAAGAGGAAATTTATGTAATTTACCCTAATGGACGCGACTAAACTGGATTGAAAATAATCCAGTCTAATCCATGCGATAGATAGACCATTTTAATTATACTGAACTATCTAACATATACTTTGATTGAACTAAACTAAAATTAGTCTAGTATAATCCAGTCTAGTCCCTGTTTAAAAGAATCTAAAAGTAAATAAATTACTTGATTTTAATAAAAGAATCGACAGACGCAAACATTTGTAAGATCAACATTTTTTCCCCTTTTTGCAGGGATCTCAGATTCTTTTTGTTGCCACATATTCTACTGTTCCAGTTCCTTAATATCATGATCATTTTCAACCATAGTAAGATATTGATTCAAGGCCACAAACCCCAAGCCCTCCACGAATAACAAAACATAATACATAACTAAAAAGGCCGAGGATTTAGCAAAAAAATTAAGAAAACTAAAATATATACAAAACATAATTACACATAACTAAAAAGGCTGATAATTTAGCAAACAAATTAAAGAAACTATAATATTTACTGATCTGCAAACCAACAAAAAGGTAATCACATTTCCTCCTACGTAGTGCTTTATCCCTATACTTTTCACCACTTTGACATATGAAGATCAAAATGATGTCCAGTGAAATTTTTCCCACATAAGAACTAGATGGGTTTCCTCCCCATGTTTCTTACTTAGGCTGCAAGAAAATATCAGGTACCTCCAGCACTGCCCTTGAGATTTCTGCCAACAAAATCAACCTTAAAACTATAATTCAGCTCTGTACTGCTGATTTGGAAATTCTGAAGAAGTTTTGAGATATATCCAAGCCCTCCATATCATTGTCCAAAATTACAGATGATACTGAACTACATGCAGTACCTGCTGGAAAACTGTCCAAAGTAAAAGCAATACATAATGCATTAGTTGAGTCCTCGGAGAGGACACTTTTCTTCATGCATTTGGCATGCATGAAGAATTATGATCCACAGTAAAAGTAATTGTTCTCAAGGAAAAAAGCTCCACATAAATGAATAAAACCAGAGAGCGACAGAGAAATCTCTATCCATTTTCAGTTAACACCAAGGGAAAAAATGATGCTTTGGATTGTAGTTGTCATGGTTCGATAATGTTAAATCTGTACAAGATGAACTGAGCATACCTTAGTTGGTATATTGTCCAGGACTCCAAAGTTCTGACCAAGATTTGTCAACCCAAGATATTCTTGCAAGTGCCACCCAGCAGGGCTACTCCCAGAGATTGTAGCACCATTAGACGGTGTTGTGTTTGTTATGACAGTCCCAGCTCTGCTATGTTGTACAGGAAATGCTGCCTTTTTTATCTCACCGATGGATGGAACTACAGCATTCATGGACATGGATTGAGAAATTGCACATTCAGAAGCTTTTTTAATGGAACCAAAATTCCCCATGGGAGGGGATATACAAGGCTCTGTTGCGTCAAGCCCTACTTTCACCCCAGTAAGCAGGAATCTTTGATGGCAGGACACGTAGGGGTTTGCTGTGTGTATAGAAACATCACATTTTCTACAGAGCAGAGCTCGATCCTGTAAACAAAAGAAGTAGCCAATTGTCTCCTGCAAACAGAATATTTATAATTACTTATCTTAAATATATAAACATATAACATATAATAAAGTTAATTTATATATAATTTTGCTATGATAAGATTGCACGCTACCTTATCGAATGCATATAGTGTAATTCTACGTCCCACAACATGTTGATGATCGTATAATTCCAGCAAATTTTTTTTCTACATCCGGCAACATGTTCCGGGGCATAGAAAAACATTATATGCATTCCATAAGGTAAGCTTGCAAGCTTACCATAGAAGGACTGATATGTATAAGTTTATTCTACACCCGGCAACATGTTGCAGGATGTAAAAAAATGTTATATGCATCCAGCATCCATAAGGTAAGCTTTCATAGAAGGACTGTATGTATAAGATAATAATTGTTTTCTCAAAATAAACCACTTACATTAATTATGTAGATGAAAAGAACTCTAAAGTCATAAGATAAATAGAGTTACAATCAAATATGGCAAGTCAAAGAAATCCTGGCCTCCTAAAATCCCCTTCACCACACCCCATCCCTCAATCAGGTAAAGGCAAAGTAAGCAATAGTTCCAATGCCATAACATAATTGTATAAGAAAAAGATACAACTGAGATAAATTTTTAAGAGTTCTATTCTCAAAGATGTTATTTCAGTTAATTTGGAACACTACATGTAGAAACAATACGTGGTTAACACATTATTTGTCCTTTGCCATGATCTCAACCAAATTAAAGACACTTCCTGCTTAGGAATTTTTCTTCATACAATTACCAATGGGGAAAAAAAAAAAAAACCCTACAATAAGTAGTGTAACCAGCATGCACTTCTCTTATCAGAGAGTTTTTTTCTTTTTGCTCATTCTAAAGCATATGTATATCTCATTTATTTTTCCTCATAGGATACCCAATGAATAAAAAATAAAAATAAAAACACTACATTTGTGTAGTATAACCAGCATGCACTTCTCTTGTCAGAGAGTTTTTTCTTTTATTTTTACCCTTTTATGTTACTCATTCTAGAGCATATGTATATCTCATTAATTGCAACTGCCATGAGCATCTACCAAAAACAGCTTTAATTAGATTCTTTTGTAAAAAAGATATAAACTGCATTATTGATAAAAGCATAAAAGTGGATAGCATTTATGAGCTGCAATAAACAGTTTTGGTCATCAACTTTGCCTGAATAATATATAAGGTAAATTTATTTAAACCAGTTAGTAAAATACCATGACCAACCAATCAGATGTCTTTCCTTGCTCGTATATTTAGTTATATGTTCGCACAAATAGTCTTCATATTATCAGCGCACACAAGAACAAATATACACACATATATGTATGCATATATACACACACACATATACATACAAGCATTCTCAGTCCTCCATGAACAGAAACTCCAGCAACCACTCTATTGAGAAATAAGAGAAAAGAATTGATTTTGTAGAACATAAAGTATGAAACCTTAAACGAATGAGCAGAAAGACTTAAATTTTACGTAGTTATAATTATAAACTAACATATAAACATTCTCAATCCTCTATAAGCAGAAACTCCAGCAACCACTCTATTGAGAAATAAGAGTAAAGAATTGATTTTGTAGAACATAAAACACAAAACCTTAAACGAATGAGCAGAAAGACTAAAATTTTACATAGTTATACGACATTCCATTAACTAACCTTATTTTTACTTGCTCAGAATCTTTCATTATAATCCATTCAACAGTTGCTTGTGCAAAAGAAATTGCAAAAAATAAAAGTCACTGATGCAACAGAGCATCAAGAAGTAAACGAAAATGGTACAAAAAACAAAAAACTAGCAAGTCCTGCGTCCTTGAAAAGTTTAAGGATAATCTAAACCCAAAACTTGATCTCAGTGCGTTCTACCCAAAATAACAAGTGTAGTAATAATTATAATTAAATCCCCAACAACGTGACAGTTGAACAGCAAAGAAACATTAAAAGGGGGGAAAACGACGAAGCAAAAAGTAGAAACGGTACCCATATAATCAAATATATGTGCCCCGCAAGATCCATAAGTTAACATTTTTGAAAGATCATTAAACTCAGATTACGAACATAAACCAACAAGCCAAAAGTAGAAAAGGGTAACCATCAAATCAAATTTGTATGCCCCACAAACTACATAAATTAACATTTTTGAAATATAACTAAAGTCAGATTAGAAATACAAGTACCAACTAAAACTCAAGAACAGATTGCTTCTTTTTATTATTATTATTGGTGAAACTGCAATGAACCTCAGAGTATCACTTTTTACTAAAATATAACAAAACCCATTTATTGGGGGGGAGGGGGTGGAAGCTATAAAACCCATTTATTAGGGGGGAAGCTAAAAAACCCCAACCCCCAAAACCCAAAAACCAATAATGTAAAAATTATGAACAAGTCCTCGAAATTTCTGAAGAAAACGATACCTGGCAGATATCGCACTTGGGCATGGGAGAAGACGAAGAGCTTGAGAGTGGAACCCTCTGGTGGTTTCCGGCAAGCTTGTTTGCCGAATGAACTTTCTGGTCACAACCCCAACACAGAGCCGCCTCGTCGGCACAGCAGAGAACGTTAGCCTCCGCCCTCTGGCACGCATTACACTGTATCTTCATCTCTCTCGGTTACTTCGTTTAAGCTTTTGGAAATGGAGGTCAGAGAGCTGTTAGAAAAAAAAAAAAAAAAAAAACCCAAAAAGTTTTGAGATTTTCGAGCTATTTGTAAGTGTTTGGGAATGGCATCTGAGCTTGAAAGAAAAACAGTTTTTTATTTACAGGAGGAAGACGAAGCTCTCATCGTCGTTGTGTTTCCGGGGTTTAAGGAAAAAGACAAAAACTTACAACCGATCCTTCGTGAACATTCAATAAATATTTTGTAGAAATATAGATGAAAGGGCATCTTCGTCAGTTCAGAACTGATTGCGGGTTTTCAATGTGTCGAAAGAGCGTTGTGGCGCGTGCCACGCATGCGTCGGCGACCGTATGTTATCGAGATGATATTCGGTGTGGATCGGTGGATAATGGAATCGTGAAGTATTTATTATAGCAATTTCAAAAGAAGAAAAAATATTTATTATAGCATTCGTCATCTTGGCGTCATATGTGTTTAAAATTTTTATCATTTCTATTTTTCAATTTTATATTTAATATATTTAATTTAATATTAATAAAATTATTAAAAATACGCTTTTATTTTAAAATTAAAATTAAAATTTGTAAAAATCATTTCCTTCAATTTGAAATAAAAAACAAAATATTAGATATTAAATATTTTTTTCGATATGTGTTAAATCGGAAAATAATTCTACGAGCATTAATAAAGGTGTTTATCAATTGATAAAATATATTTACCAAAAAAAATCAATTGATAAAATATTCTTGGACCGGTTTATATTTAAAAGTATATTTAATAAAGATGTTAAAAAAAAATTTGTGAAGTTGAAAAATTTAAATACTTTTAATATAATTTTTTTAAATTTTTATAAAATATTAGAATATTCAATCTAAATTTTTAAACATTATAAAATATTTAATTAAAAAGTTTTAAATGTCTATAAAATTTTAAAATACTTAATTTGTCAATAATTTTTAATTTTTTTTATAAATGATAAATTTTTGTAAAATTTTTAGTTAAAAATAAAAATATTAAACACATAAAAAGTCTTCCACTCTCTTCTAATTTTTTTTTTAAACTTTCAAAAACTTTTGAAATGGCTCCAACTGAAAATCTTTCATAACTCTGCAAAAGTCAATTACTTAAAAAAAACAATAACAATCTTTCAAAATCCATATATTCAAAACAAATAGTATAGTACCTTGCAACTTATTGCATGTTGACATAGACGGATAATAGTGAATCCCTTAGGACATCTAGAATTAAATAGTTGCAATGAAAATGATGGAGAGATATGAAGCATTGACTAAAATTATAGATATGATTAGTAACAATAAAGAGTTTATGAAAGTTGCTTAAAGTCTATAAAGGTCATTAAATAAAATTATAAAATCGTTTGAAATCTATGAATGTCATTAAAAAAATTTATAAAAATCATTCAAAGTCATTCATATTTTTATAAACTCTACAAAAATTTATAAAAATACATTAAAGTCTTTTAAAATATTATTTGAATATACCCTCTTAGTTATTGTATAGGTATAATTATCCATTTAAAGATATTATATTTTGAGTTAAACTAAACTCCCTCTCCGTAGGTATCATCATCTTACCGAGCTAGACTCCCTCATCACAGACATCCGAGAGATCGTGAGCAGACAACACTAGTTAAATGACTTTTTTCAACTCGAGTCCACTTTCCAGCTATGTATACTTAAACCACCCAAGCCCACTTCTCAGAAAATGTCTGCTCAAACCACCCGAGCCCACGTATCAGCCAATTACTAGAAAGCAAAGTTAGAGCATATCTCGTCAGACACTTAACAAAATGACCGAGCTATCTCACATCAGAGACTACCCTTGACAGGAACATTCCAAGTACACTACTTGGGAGACCATTTTCACACCTTTCACAGTCAGAGCATACAAAGAATAATAATATCCTCATAAGGCTTTGTGGTCCAGACCATTAAAGTTTGTGGCCAGTTTATTCCACAAGGAAACCACATGCTAGGGTTGTATATAAACATAAATATTAGCCTTTCTCCAAGTACTTAGGAAACTCTAACATTCAAAGCACTCTTCTAACTTGAGCATCAAAGTGTCTTTGGCCAATACAACACTGGTACCCCAGAGATTTTCACATGTTTGTTGTTTTGCATGTTCAGATTACAACTTAGACCAAGTACATGATAGAATAGGGTTGTGTAGAATCATGCTTCAATAGTTTTATTTATAGTTAAACAATTTATTTATCTATATTTATAATAGTGCTATAGGAACCAAAAACTATTATCAAATGTATATGATATTATATTTTTGATTGACGTATTAAGAAGTGTGTTTCAAATTTCATCTCTTGAAGCAAAAAGATTTTTCAAGGACTTTCTATTTGATTGTATCAAAAGGCCCAATGAATTGGGATTTCCTAATTGGGCCAGGTCATTTCGGGGCAAGCAAATCATTTATGATGAAGATGATGGACTTCAAAAGAATGATTCAGAGTTCTTGTAGAGTGGACCCATGTAGTAACCATACACAATATAGATTTTTCAAAGAACAAGGCTTTTTTGGTCAATTGTATGTGCGTATTAAGAATAATCTTGAGGCTTTCGCTTCTTATTTGCCCGGCGCTTGTAACTTTGAGGAGTTGAAATCCTTTGAAGCTATGTTTAATGGTCTTTTAGAATGGGAGTAGATATTCTGGCAACAACGTTCAAGAGCTCTTAGGTTAAAAGATGGTGATCGCAATACGAGCTTTTTCCACCACAAAACAACACAAAGGTTAAATAAGAATATAATTGACTCTATTACAAATGAGGTGGGTATCGACTTCTCAAGATGCAACTGCGGAGGTTTTTATTTGGCATTGTGAGAACCTTTTTTCTTCTCAGAGGGTTCAATGAGACTTGGAGGTTATTAGTACTTTAGAAGGGAGAGTCTCAAGTGTTATGAATCAAACCTTAGTTATGTCATTTTAGAAGTTTTGGCATTTAGGGTTGTTCATCAAATGCATCCTTTGAAAGTACTAGGGGCTGACAATCTGTTGGCTTTCTTTTTCAGAAGTTTTGGCATATTTTGGAGAGAAGACGACCCAAGCTTACTTACAACTTCTTAATAATGATGCATTTCTGGATGTGATTGACTATAATGTTATTAGACTTATTCCAAAGGTGAAAGATCATTCTTCTGCTTTGGATTATAAGCCTTTGAGCCTTCGCAATGTTCTTTATAAGATTATTACAAAAGTTTTGGCAAATATTTTGAAGTTAGTTTTACCATATATTATTTCAGAGGAGCAGAGTGGCTTTATTCCAAACAAACATATTAAAGATAATGTCATGGTAGCTTCAAATATTTTTCACACCCTGCATCAATGTAATAAATCATATTCCTGCTATCTGGCTTTGAAGCTTGATGTAAGTAAAACTTATGATAGGGTTGAATGGGGCTTTTTATAGGCAATAATGTTTCAACTGGGTTTCTTTTCATAGTGAATACGATTGATTATGAGATGTGTTACTACAATGTCATATTCATTTTTTATCAATGATGATTTGTTTTTAAGGATTCAACTCCAAAGAGGCTTGAGTTAGGGATATTCGTTGCCTCCTAATCGAATTTTAATTTTTGATGAGGGTTTGTCAGGTCTCATTAAACAAACAAAGGTGCAAGGCTCTATCTATGGGATTAAACTTGCTCATACTTGTCCTTAGATTTCTCACATCTTTTTAGCAAATGATTGCTTACTGTTTTTCCAAGCAAATATCCAAAAGTGCTGAATGATGTTAGATATTTTGCATAAGTATGAACTTGCTTCGAGACAGAAAGTTAATATCTATAAGATGAAAAGTACTTTTGATCGTGGCACGCCCCAACATGATCAAACTCCAATGGCGAGCTTATTTGGCAGTAAAATTTTTAACTTTCAAGATAGTTTCTTGGTCAGACAATTTTCATGGGTCTTAGTAAAAAGGCTATGTTTCATTTGATTTTAGATCATATGTAGAAGAAGTTTCAAGGTTGGAAGAAAAATTTATAGTCACAAGCTAAAAAAGAGATCCTTATCAAGGTGGTGGCTCAATCGATCCCTACATGCACTATAAGTTGTTTGAAGCTTCTATCGAATTGGTATAAAAGAAAAAAGTGCAAGCTTTAATGACTAAATTTTGGTAGGGAAATGTGGGAGGAAAGAAAGGACTCCATTGCTTGCTTGGGACAAAAAATGTGATTCAAAATCTTTTGAAGGGCTCGATTTTTGCTCTTTACAGGACTTCAATAAAGCTATATTAGCCAAACAGGTATGACGTCTATTCCAAAATCTTAGTTGTTTGGCAAATCGAGTTCTTCAGGGTATTTCCAGGTTAGATTTATTTTGGATGCAACTCATGGTGGATTGCCTCTTTTCTTTGGAAAAGTTTGACGTAGAGTAAGGAGTTGCTTGTTTTGGGTGTAGATGGTATATTGGAGATAGGAATTCTGTAAATATTTATAATTCAAAATGGATCCCAGTTGCTCATACTTTTAGTGTTACTACCCAACTAGTTTTTCCTCCTACCAAAGTTTCTCATCTAGGTATGCCTTATGGTTCTTGGAACTATACTCTTATCCATAACTCATTTATTTAGAGAGAAGCCGATACAATACTGGATGCCCTAATTCAATGATATGAAATTTTTCTAAGGATTGGCATAATTTAATTAATAGTGGTACAACAACCTTTAAGGGTAGAGAATTTGGAAACATCTTTTAGTAATGGAAAAGATGATTGGTCGCAAGGTATTTGGAAGATGCAAGTCCCCCAATAAATTGAGTTTAGTGGAGAGCTTGACAAAATATTATACCTTGTTATGCGGCTTTGAATAAGAAGATGATTATGGAGGATGGGAAATGTTTTGTTTGTGGCAAAGAAAATAAAATGCCATTCATGCTCTTTGGCATTGTGGAAAAGCTAAGCTAATTTGGAAGCAGTTTAAGTTCTGGTATCTTTTTGTTGAGTTCTAATTTTTCTACTTTTGTTGATTATCTCCTTTGGTTTTTGAAATTTTTGAAGCAAGATGAAATGAGTCTTGTGGCTTATATTTCTTGGTTGATATGAAACCAAAGTAACATTTTTTGCATGGGATATGGCTTGAATCTGCAAAGGAGGTTTTTCAACAAGCTGTGAAACTTTGTATTGAGTTTTACCTTGCTAATTTTCACAATGAAGAAACAGAAGAGAGTCCACCTCAAGGCTTGGTAAAGCTCAATATAGATTGAGATATAGGCTGCAAGATAAGCAAGGTGGACATTGGTTATGGTAGCTTCCATCCTTTGCCTCTCTCTATGTGGACTTGTTTAACAACTAAATGAATGGCCATCTTTTATGTTTGTAATTTTGTCTTGAAAAAAAAATGATTAATTTCGTGGAGTCAATATATCCTTAACGCTGCCAAATGATGAACAAGAAGGAAAGGAGTTTGGCTATTGAAAAGACCACTATTAATAAGATTTTGGAGCTTATATGTAGCTTTTCTGAGTTCCAAATTATTTATTCTCCTATAAAGTATAACAAAGTGGCTCATATGCTTGCTTTTCAGGCTTTGAGTCTTTGTGACAAGCAATTTTGATAGTCTAAGGGCCTGTGTGGCTTTCCAAAATATTATATTATGATTCTTCTAGCTTTTTGCCTTAATATATTCTTTGTTTTGAGTTTCAAAAGAGGGAAAAAAAAAACAATGGGTAGATAAATTAAAGATGAACCATTTGAATATAACAATAATTCATAACAAATTATTGTAAATAATTTTTTTAATAATTTATAACAAATTATTGTAAATATTTTTTTAATAATTTATAACAATTGGTCACTCTAATATTTTTGTTATTAAAAAAAATCTATTTGTCTTTATGTTTATGGTATTCCTTCAAATCCTATAATCTAATATGACAAATCAAAAAGTTACTATTAAAATTATATTGTCCTATAATATGTAGTTTAACAAATTAGAAAAACATTAGCTACAATTGATTGATATTTACCAAATTAATAGGATCTACTATTTTGATTATCAGCCATAACATCGAGCAAAATTCATATTTATATTATATTAATTTTTCAATCAATGAAATAATGATATTTTATTGCTCAAAAAATATTTTAGTATATTTTTTGATACCATATTATTAATCTTATTTTAAGTTGCAATAGGAGTTTTAATTAAATCCCCAAATCTCTCTAGTTTTTTAAAAAGTGAAGATATTACATATAATATAACAAGAACTAGGACTGGACAAAAAATGGCTGAAGACAGAATTGAACTGGGATAGTTCGATCCTTTTTTGCATGATGCCAACTCTAGTCGGTTTTGTCTCTTAAAAAACTAAGGCATATGATTAGGTGCGCGGTTCGAGGATAATTTTCCCCTGAACTGGACTAAACTAACCGGCTTTCTAAAACCTTCTTCAGACTTTGTCACCTCACCCTTTAAGATTAAATTCTAGCCACTGATTTTTTAAATTTATCTTTTCCTCTCTCGAATTCAAAATTACCCCAAAATTTCCCTAACTCTCGCTGATTACCTCATTTAAACTCTCCCCAAAATTACTCCTACTCCTCTCTTATGAACTCTATCCAAAATTGCCGATTCATAAGCTCACTTTCTTTCCTCTCCTTTGAACTATCTTCGACTCTGACTCTTTTTCTCCATTATGAACAGTGATTCAGAGGCTCACTATGTTCTCTCTGTTTGCAACATTCACTCTAAGAGGTTATAAAATAACTCTTATACTTTGAGCCCTAAGTTCAGTTATCATGCCTCTCTTTGTCTCTTTAAAATGTTTTTTTTTTTTTTTTTTTTAAGAATTTATTCAAATAATCAAAACCATATCAAATACATATTGTAAATATAAACTTTTTGTTTTTGCTTATATTACACAGGCATAAAAACTCAGAAATAATTTTTTTTTATCTGCATCAAATAGCCGACATATGTAAACTCAACAAGAATTTGTTTTCAAATATAATTTTTTTTATATGCATTAACATTTAACCGGCATATTTAATTACGAATTGGTTGAGAATGCAGATATTTTGGGGCATATTCTGATGGAAAGGAAAGAGGTTCAATGTTTGTAATTATATTTTTATTTGTTTTCTTTTTTTTAGGGAGGAGGGGGGTTGAGTCGGTTTTTTTTTACACTATATATATATACATATATATGTGTGTGTGCTTGAGTACAAATTTGATGCATTAATATACTATGCTTTTTTACTTTTGATAATATATGTTCTCTGGTTGATTATAAGTCTTACTTTTTGATAAATTTTTAATTTCATATAATATAACTTGGCTTAACTTTTTACCTATTAGGAGAGTATTATGGGTCTACCATCATTACCAAGAAGACCACCAGCAGTTGTAGGAGGTTCAACACTTGAAGATTCAAGAAACTAGAAAAATAGAAAGAAACAACGAATCTTAAATGGAGAAAAAAAAAAGTAGTTTTAATTTAGTTTAGCTTTAATGATAATTTTAGTTTTATTTTGGATTCTACTTAATTAGTTAATTTAAGTTTTTATATTTAGATGTTATTTTAATTAAGTTTATAAGTTTGGATTGTATTTTATTTGAGATTTTACTTTTTATAGTTGGATGTATTTGATTTAAGTTATTTTGTTTGGCTTTGGATTTTATAATTTATAATTTTATTTGTTGAATATGTGTATGATGTATCATATTACATTGTATTTGTAATTTTGAATGTATAGAAATAGAGTAGTAGTTGTATTCAATCAAAACTTTGAAATACTTCTAAAAATTTAAAAAGTATCAGTGTATTTAATTTAGGCTTTTAAAAAAATTGTAAAGTTTTGGAGTATTCAATCAAAACTCTTATAAACTTATAAAAAGTTTAGAAAAGTCTGGAGGTATTCAATTGTAACTTTTTAAAAGTCCATAAAGCTTACAAGTATTTAATCTGAACTTTACTTTAAAAAAAATGACTTTTATAGATTTTTGTAGACTTTTAGATGAGGGGTATATATATTCAATCTCAAAATTTATTTTTCATTCTCTCTTAAACTTTGATGGACTTTTTAATAGGTCCCGACCTTCTAGTCCTGTGGCAAGTGGATGAGTTATATCCTCAAGATCACAAGTTCGAGAAAAAGTGGACACAACCAAAAAAAAAAGATTGACTTTTTAATAGAGAAAACAAAAGACAGAGAATGACCTAGGTTAGGGTTTCTTTTAGGAAATTTTTGGGAGAATATGTTATGTGCATGAGCCATGTACACGTCCAAGCAGATGTCCATGCAGCCCATGCGTACATTCACAAGAAAAGGTGACTAGTGGGACTTGGTCTTATAGTTTGTTGTTTGTTTTGTTTGTTTTTTAATTCATGTTGTTGCTCCCACCATGTGATGTGGGAGTGTTCCTAGTTATATGCTAGTTTGTTATTTCTTGTTATTAATTGGCTGTATAAGATGGCCAAAGTATCAAATAAAGATACAAGAAGAAAAGATCAATTATTTTCCATTTCTATTCTTTCTTATCACTACCAAACCCAAATTGTTCATATCAATTGGTATCAAAACCTAAGATTCTTGTGGTCATGGGTTCAAAATTCAACAACTCCACTTAAAAATTAAAAATAAATGTAAAGATCCAAAATAAGCCCAAAAGAGGTGGGCCTATATGTGAATGTGGGTGTTAAAGAAAAGCATAAAAGAAATAAAAGTCCACCAACCATTAGTCTAAGCTTTTGTGATCAGTGGTAATTCAATTTAGTATCAGAACAAAAAAAGTCATCTTGGTATCATATAGTAGAGGTTGTATGCAAAAAAATTGAAATGCAGGTTCAGTGTATCAAAGGTCGACTACCTAGGTCATGTCATCTCAAAGAATGAATAGCGGTGGATCTAGAAAAAAATAGAAGCGGTCTAGGCTTGGCCCACCCCAACATCTGCAAAGAGAGTCCATGGGTTTCTATAGATTAGCTGAGTATTATGGAAAATTCATTTGGCATTTGCATAATTATCACACCCCTGACACAATTGTTGACCAAGGATGGGTTCTAATGGACGAAGACAATAAAGGCATATTTCAACATTTAAAGGAATGTCTTTCCATCTGTCCACCTATGAGAAATAGATGTTGGCAATAGACAAAGCCATCAGGAAATGTCGACCATATATGTTAGGGAAACCATTCATAATCCAAACTGATCAAAAGAGCCTCAAATACCTTATTGAGTAGAGAATTACAACCTTTGCTCAAACCTATTGGCTTTCCAAAATTTTGTGGTACGGCTATGTGATCAAGTATAAAAAGGGAACATAAAACCAAGCAACCGACTCTTTATCTTGGGTGGTGGAATTTCAATGTTCTTCTATTTCAATACCACATGCCAATTGGTGGGCTCAATTGCAAGCTAAGGTATCACAAGACCCATTATACTAAGCTTTCCTTCACAACCCCTCGTACACTAATTGAGACTGTGTATGGTTCAAATCAGGTGCCATCTTTCTGAATGCTGCATCTTCCTTAGTGCCCACAATCATTGTCGAGTACCATTATACTTTAACAAAGGGTCACTTCGGCTNCCAAGCACGGCCCATTACGTGCTTCGTGCTTGTCCAAGCACAGTTTATTCCGTGCCGTTTCCGTGCTGTGCTTAATTTTAACGTGCCGTGTTCGTGCCGTGCTCGTGCTGTCCAGCCCATTTTGACACCTCTAGTCAAATATAAGGAAGACAATAAATAAATTCTTACAGGAATGCGATGTTTGCTAGTGATTCAAAATTGATAGCATGAAACCCACTGGGTTGCTCCAACATTTTTCTATACTAGAGTGTGTGTGGTCGGAAGTGTCAATGAACTTCATTGAAAGTTTACCTCCCTTTAATGGATGCACAATAATCATGGTTATAGTTTATCGACTCTCTATATATGCCCATTTTGCTACCTTGCGGCATCCCTTCACAGTCTTTATCATGGCAAAAGCTTTTGTGACCAATTTTGTTTGACTCCACATAATTCCCATCTTAATTGCTTGTGAGTGATCATGACAAGATTTTTATTAGTAGTTTTTGGCAAGCTTTGTTTCATATCCAAGGCACTGCCCTAAATATGAGTATCAGTTACCACCTGCAATCAGGCAGCCAAACCGAGGTGGTCAGTCGCATCTTGGAACTATAATTGCAATGTTTCACCAATGACCAACCGAGAAAGTTGATGGAATGGTTGCCATGGACTGAATTCAGCTACAATACCTTGGTGCATACCTCTACTAGAATGGCTCTTTTCGAAGCTATTTATGGAAGACCACCTTTAGATATCACCACATATATGCCATGAACCTCTAAAATAGAAGCGGTCGACTCCTACATTCTTGATTATGATGAGTTTCTGTGGGATCTATGCTCCAAACTCTTGCAAGCTCGGGATTGGATGTGCAATTATGCCAACTGACTCTTGTGGGATGTCTACTTTGAGATTGGAGACTTTGTTTATTTGAAACTCCAACCATATAAACAACATTCAATAGCTAATTGAATCTCCAACTAAGTAGCCCCAAGGTTCTATAGACCCTTTGAAGTTATCGCTAAGGTTGGTGCGGTGGCTCACCACTTAGCTCTACCCTTGGATCACAAATGCCTAACGTGTTCCATGTGAGTTTATTCCAAAAATTTGAAGGCTGGCATCCAATGGTTCCTGTCGAGCTTCCACTGATTGAAAAACCAACCTCCTCTACCTTGCTGCAACCCAAATCGATGTTGGTCCAATAGGTGATCTCGAAGGGGAATTATTGACCTATCAAATAGGTATTGGTTAAATAGAAAATGGCCTCGATTGAGGATACAGCTTGGTAAAATGCTCAACGGCTTGCTTGATCTTACCCATATTTTATAAAGTCATGAGGTATTCAATGTGAACTTTTAAAAACTTTTAAAAAGTTTATAAAAGTTATGGAGTATTCAATTAAGATTTTTTAAAGTTTATAAAGTTATGAGGTATTTAATTTGTTAATGACTTTTAAAGACTTTTATAAATGAAAGACTTTTGTAGATTTTTTAGTCAAAAATAAAAAGTTTATGCTTATAAAAAATCTTTCATTTTTCTCAAAATTTTTTGTAAACTTTTAAAAACTTTTTAAATGTTTTCAATTATTTTATATTATTTTGAAGTTATCTCCTCTTTATATCGCTTATTCTCCCTCTTTATCTCCTGCTCTACTGCAGAACGAAAGTCTAACAAAANTTTTTTTTTTTTTTTTCTCTCCTCGTTAAATAATAATTTTTTTTTATTTTTTTTTCTATCATTCAATCCAAACATAGTAGTAATTTAATTGTGCTTTCTAATGGGGGTTCTTAATGTATCTAGGCATGAAGTTAGTCTAGATTATTAATTAATTTAGATACCTGATGTAACACTAAATTATCATGAAAATGTTTTTTGTTACTAAATTATGGTCACTTAAAACATTTCTAAACGAAGAGCATATACTGATGTCAATATGAAATAAAAATGAATAGTGTTGATATGTATTAGGGCTATATACGGATTGGGTTGGTCGAGTTTTTAAAAAACTTCAACTCAACCCGTCAAAGTCAAGTTATTCAGGTTGTGACCTGATCCAACTCGATTAGGGTGATAAACCCAATCCATAAAATGCCAGTTGGGTTGGCCCGGTTAGTCAAGTTAACCTGTCCATTTTTTTAAAATTTATAAAAATTTATAAAAATTTATAAAAAAATTTTATAAAAATCAACTGTAATTTTATAAAGGACAAAAAAATAGATTAAAGTTTACAAAATTTTATAATTAAAAAAAATTTATATATATATATATATTTGTTTTAAAAATATCGATTGAATACACCTCTGAAATTTGAGAGAGAGAGAGTTTCAGAGTGAAAAATACGCTTTATGGGTGTGCTTCCCTTTTTCTGAAGCTCTCCGCCCAAAGTCCAAACAAAAGAAAAATGAATCGGAATATTTTTCTGTTTGGCTTAGACTCTCGTAGAAATTGAAAATTCCATTTGTTCATTTAAGTTGGCTTAAGAAAAAAAGTTATAATAATAAGAGAAGAAAAAGAACCAAACCGACTCTGAAAGAAAAAAAAAAAGTCGAAATTCTCTGAGATTGGAGATGGAATTGGAGGTAAAGCCACATCAGGAACTACAGCCTCAAGCTACAGCGGCGGCGGCTAGGTTCAGTCTCGGCAAGCAATCTTCGCTGGCGCCGGATAGGAGCAAAGATTCCGGCGGGACGGAGGACGAGATGACTGATCCGCGGGTGAAGCTGATGTACATGGCCAACGAAGGTGACTTGGAGGGGATTAAGGAGCTCTTGGACTCCGGCACCAATGTCAATTTCAGAGACATCGATGGCCGTACCGCTTTGCACATCGCCGCTTGCCAGGGACTATCCGACGTCGTTCAGCTCTTGATCCATCGAGGCGCCGAGGTCGATCCCCAGGATCGCTGGGGAAGCACGGTTAGTATCTTTTTTTTTTTTTTTGCTTTCTAAATTGTGAGTGACTCTGTGTGTGCATACGTTAAAATGAATGATTTATGGCATTAGGAAACGAGCTTAGTCTTCAATTGGCGGGATTAAAACTAGTAAAGTAGGTAAATTGGTAGAGGCTTAGAGTTGACGTGGAAGGCTCTTTTCTTATTTGGTATTATTAATTTTGATTAGTTTTTACTATAAGGGTGGAAAAAAAGAATGGAGGTAAATGCTTTCCTGAAATGGTTAAAAGTTTTCTACAATTTACACATACAATGAAAGTTTAAAAAATACTTCAGATTTTTATTTCTTGTCATTTTAAGTTTCTTTTTAGTTTTCAGCCTCAAAACATGCCAGTGATTCCATTTCAAGGGTTGTGGAGTAAAATGGGAAAAAAAGAAAGAAGCTGAATTCAAAAAATATTATTTGGTTAGAAGTCGTTTTTTTTGTTTTTGTTTTTTTTTGTTTTGTTTTTTAAACCATCTAAAGTTGGGCAGAGATTAATCCCATTGGGTTCACTCAAACTTCACACGTATATTACCAAGAATTGCTTCTGTAAGAAATTACTTCTATAAGAATTACTTCAAGCTTATGCTGGATTGGTTTGTTTAGGATGCCCATAAAATGGACTATGTAATAGAGAAGATCATGAATGTGCCATTGATTCAAAAACAGTTTTATCTTGTTCCTGTTCAGTGTTCCACTCATTTTATTCAAAGTCAGAACTCGTTACTGGAACTGTAAGTAGTAACTTCAAGTAATGAATGATTATTATTTATTCAACAGCCTCTTGCAGACGCAGTGTATTACAAAAACTATGATGTGATCAAACTTTTAGAGAAACATGGTGCAAAGCCTCCGGTATGGGTTGATTCAATGTCGCATTTTGTGTGCAATGATTTGGTTACTGCCATACTTGCAGTAGCTTTGTGTTGCTCAGTTTCTTTTATGTCAATTGTCAAATTTCTTTCCATACTGATAAGTTCAATTTTAGATGGCTCCCATGCGTGTAGAAAATGCACGTGAAGTCCCAGAATATGAGATCGGTCCAAGTGAGCTTGATTTTTCTAACAGTGTTGACATAACAAAGGTAATTTACTAACTATTCCTCACTTGGTAACCGACTATTATCTTCTTTGTAGGTTGCTTGAAATGTAGCTTATAATCTTTTAGATATGTTTATTAGAAACCTGTTTGATGGTGCTGTTAGTGAGCACCATTTTATCCTGTGTCAAAATGTCAGCTTTTTGAAACCTTTAACCTGATAAATACTAAGGGGGAACTTTATAGATTTGATATATATCTGCTTAATAATTTATATAACTAATGGATAGCTTAAAATTGGATTATTATTGTTAGGTCATCTTGACATCTTTTACATAAGAATAAGAACTAGTGTGTGTGTGTGTATTGATAAGTATAGTTTGAAAACTTTTAAAACCTAATTAGTAATAGCAGTATCAATAACAACAGAAATGCAAAAACAAGAATACCACCATCACAATGGTAATTATTATTGTTGTTGTAAGTGACCATATTAAATTTTGACAATCAGTGGGTGACTCATTTGTTATGTAATTTTAATGATTTGTGATAAGGAACCCTTCTTCCTGACAGAGCATATTCTGGAGATGTCCGTGTTTAAATATTATTTATTTTTAAGTTTTTGATCACAAATTTTTTTGGAAGATTACAAACAGAAGACACACCTTGGGGGTGCTTATCTATCAAATTGAATAGAAAAGACAGGCATTATAAGAATAATCCACCTAGAAAAAAACATGAAATAGCAAGATGTTAAAGGGTTGACATTCGAACATGAAAAGCATGATTTTTTGGGTTGAAGAAATTCTTGAAAGACCAAAGTTCTGAAAATTTTCATATTTGATGCTCAAATCACATTCTTCAGAGTTGATTTTCCCTAAACCCTAAAGCTCTTTCTGAAAAAGGTCCTCCAAGTGTTTGTAAAAGATTGTTTTAACTATATGCATAGTGATTCTATAACTGTTCCCCACAGTCCTCTAAGATAAACCAAATTTTCTTGCTGACAACATGACCATTCTATAAGAAAAGGAACATAGGCGATGCTAATGGTTTATTACTTGTTAAAAAGCAAAGGGAAAAATGAAAAAAGCAGATGAATTTATTTCGAAGGAAACAAGAGAAATTCAAATTAATGCTCTATGTAATAAGAAAAATCATAAATGAGCTTATGTGAGTATAAGATATTAATCCTTTTGTTAAGATAGTTGTATTGTTTAAGAATTAATCCAGCCTTAAATCTTGGAACTATGATTTTGATGGAGAAATATAGTTAAAATACTACTTCACAGTATTGTTGTTGATTCCACAAACCAACTGCCGATCATGTATTTTAATGGTCATGGATTTTAAAATGAAACTTATATTAGGGAACCTTCCGTATAGCATCTTGGCGTGGAATTCAAGTTGCAGTTAAAACACTTGAGGAAGAAGTATTCACTGATGAGGATAAAGTGTGGGTTGATCTTACTCTGCTGAACATTTAGACTATTTTTGGTTTATTTCATTTTCAAATACCAGTTAAGTAAAATACTAAACTTGGAGGTATTAAATCTTTCTATTGACCCAAAATGATGGCTTATGAGATCTCAGAAAGGCATTCAGGGATGAGCTTGCATTGCTTCAGAAGATACGTCATCCAAATGTTGTCCAATTTTTGGGTGCTGTAACACAAAGCAGTCCGATGATGATTGTCACAGAATATCTACCCAAGGTTCATCCTACTTGCACTGAAAGAAGAAAAATGTTTGTTTTTCATGATTTCCTGAAACATCAAAAATTGTTTGTTCCATACTTCTCATACCTGGGCATTAGATTTGACTTGTTATGATGTTGGTTTTGAGAAGTGGAAATTCGGTTTGGTTAAATTTTGAAGGAAATATTTAAAATTTTCTTGTGCAAATAAATGTTAAAGATTATATTGGCACACACTTAGACCTCAACCATTGTGACAAATAGTGGGTGGAATGATGGTTATGTAGCGTTTTAACCGTCTAAGTCATTGGTTACTGTTGCATTGCAAAATAAGGGTATGATGACAATATTGTTGTCTTTGCTAGTTGGAATTGTTACAGGTTCTGTGTGCAAAATACAAGTGTTTGGGTTGGTTTTTTATCCAAAGATTTCTCATCAGTTTGAAGTGTTCATAGTTGCAGTGATGATCATATCTTGCAGGTTTCATAATATATGGATGTTTGTCAATGTTGACATTGATAAAATATCTAGTGAAATTAGGAAATCATTGTGAACATTTTTATATCTCTATAATTTTACAAAAGCAAAAATTATCAAAGAAGTTGTAGAACTTTTGAAGAAAAAGAAGAAACTTTCAAGATTCTTTCAAAAGAATATTATATTTTGTTTCATTAGACATTTCAGTTTCAAATTTCTGCACAATTTTTCAAGAAGTTTTACTTTTAGGGAGTACAAGAGTATTCTATGGGGCAAATTTTGACATTATCTTTTATATATATATATATATATATATATAAAAGATTTAAACTGAACATTTCCTTGGCATATAGGTTGGACTACTAGTTATCCTCTTATTACCACGTAAGTTTCCTATTTTTCCAATAAAAATTGTGTTCTCTCATCAGAAAAAATAGGAAATGTTAAAAACGTACTGTTTGAAACTGCATTTGCTGCTATTTTCTTTAGTCCAAAACAAAAAAAAGACGAAAAAAAAATTGGGAAGGGAAGGGAAAGAAAGGCACAGAAGAAATATGCAATTGCTATTGTTGATTTAATACTTTTATCATTCTTGGCACTGTGCCATTGTCCAACTCATAATACAAGGTCCAAGCTTCAAGTATTTAAAATTGTTGAATACATGGATTAAGTTGTACTTTATAACTGTAAAAATCTTCTACCAGATAAGAAATGTGTCAAACATCTACAATAAAGTCGAATGTTGTGTGGGTTTTTATTTTTTTTTTCCAATATTTTAATTCCCTTAAAAGTCTTTGGCAGTCATACATGCACTTGTGATATAATTAAAATTACTTTTGACATTTTAAATTTAAGACAGCATATTGTTGTGTTTTGAATATAGAGTTTGGCCAATTGTAGTGTCTGTCTAAGTTTTCATCTATTTCTTTTCTTGACATATCATAGATTATAAGATAAATAACAAGCCAAAAAAAGGAGAGAAAAAGGTAGTTGTATAGTTAGATTATGTTACAACCTTTTGTTTTGCATTCCTACTTGTTTTTCATACACCATATATGTGTTTGTCTACTTTATCTGAATATCACTAGACTTTAGGAGTACTTTAGCTTCTTGTTAAGCTTTTATTTTTACTTTTGCAGGGAGACCTCTGTGCATATCTAAAAAGAAAAGGTGCTCTAAAGCCAACAGCAGCAGTGAAGTTTGCTCTTGACATTGCTAGGTTAATCAATTAGCATTTTGGCTTACCATACATGATACTCTCTAACAAAGATGGACTTCCTCATATAAGCACACAACTAATTAATGCTTTGCTTGATAAAACTACATAGTTTGAAAGCAATGGCACAGGTTTAGAAATGGTTGAAGACGTAAGTGATTACTTTTTCTGTTGCATGGCCATTAAATTTGAGACAGCTATAGTCAGACACTCAAACTATGAATAGATCTGCATTACAACTCGTTGAAACCACTACCACTACTCATATTGTTAGCTTGATATATATAGGTGGACCCACTTCTTATTTGCTTATATATAGCTGGACCCGCTGCTTATCAGCTTAACTTTATGGGATAAGTCGTAACCTACATAGTTTTGCCTTGCCTTTGGACAAAATTTACTTGAAAACACATGTTCCTGAACCTTTGCTCTGGCTTTTATCTATTATATTACTGATATTCTCTGAGTTAAGCAATCTGACTATTTCTGCTTTGGTTCCTCTAATATCAAAACATGTTAAATTTTGTGGATTTTGGCTTCTTGTGAAACTTTGTTGACTATAACTTGTCATGGCTGATGAGCAATTGAATATTTTTTCTTATCTTGATGAGCACCATACTGCTGCTTTTTGCAGGGGACTGAATTATTTACATGAGCATAAACCTGAAGCAATTATTCATCGAGATCTGGAGCCTTCGTATGTTCTCTCTCTCTCTCTCTCTCTCTAAATTGTGGTACATTTAAGTTATATCAGGTCATGTTGTCAGTCCCAGCCAGCCATTTATTAAGCCAGAAACCCCAGATGGACTGAACAATCACTTTATCCCTCTTAAGTTCTCCTTTCATTGTGTTAACTTGAGAAATATAAGTATTCATAAGAAAACAAGTTTGATACAAGTTATTATGTGTTAGCACTGTATTATAAGTTTTCTAATGATAAAATAGGTTCAAGAAATTTTAGCATTTGTCATAAATTTCTGGATTCTTTGACAACAAAATAATTAAATAAGTAAAGAGCTATTGCATCCTGGGAAGACAACCAAATGTGAGCCGATAGTATAAAAGAGCTGAAACCTTAAGTTAAATATGGTTCATAATTGATTTTAACATAAAGAAAAGCAAATGGGGTTAGCTTGGTTAGACAACTGCCACATGTACTCACTCTGTGTGTGTGTGTTTTAAATTATTTTCTTCTAAGCTGTGCATGTAAAAAATCATATATATTTTTTCTGGCGTGAACCATGTGTTGCCAATATCTAAAGATTGAATCTGTTGATAGTTTCTTAATTGTCCATGAGTAAGATAACAGAAATATTTTGCGGGATGATTCTGGGCATCTGAAAGTTGCTGACTTTGGGGTGAGCAAACTACTGAAAGTTGCAAATACAGTTAAAGAAGACAGACCTGTCACTTGTCAAGACACTTCTTGTATGTCTGCTTTATTATTGTTATTGTTTTTTTTTTTTTTAATTTCTCATTTTGTTGATACCTGATAGTCTGGAGAATTGTGGAATCAGCCTACTACATGTGGCCTTTATTGATAAAAGCAGATCCAACTACTACTTGTTGGGTTGAAGGCTTTGATGAATGAAGCTGCTGGGCTGCTTACCACATTATAATTCTAAGCAGGCTTTTATTGCACTCCAATCTGGTTGAGTTCAAGCTTAAAAGTTGGAATTTTCTTTCTCCTTGTGTTAGTTTTATCGTTCTTACTTAAACCTATCTTAATTATTGATCTACATGTTAGTTGTCCTGTATTTATATATATGTAGTACCATCTATCTTTGTGACTTTGTATACTTGTTATGACTGATGTAAAAAAATCTCTCATGTCAGGGAGATACGTGGCTCCTGAGGTTTACAGAAATGAAGAATATGATACTAAAGTTGATGTTTTTTCATTTGCTTTGATCTTGCAAGAGGTAATTTCTGTCATCCACTAAATTAATCATCTACTTGTTTTTTCGTTTGCTTTATACAATAAGAGACATAAGTTTATATTTGACGAAAATTATCTGCCCTTTCTCATAGTATGTGCCCTTTCTCTACTTGTTTTTTCGTTTGCTTTATACAATAAGAGACATAAGTTTATATTTGACGAAAGTTATCTGCCCTTTCTCATAGTATGCGTCCTTTCTGTATTTGATACGTTGTGCAGTTGTTGTGAATCCATTGCAAGCTACATGGTTATATTGTCTATATTGCTAGACTTGTTTTAGCTCATTAGTAAGCTATATCTAAATTACATAAATTCAAAATGAATTGATCATTTTAGTGTAAAATTTATAAGGTGTGTGGATATCAAGGAAAAGTTGACAGGGTTAAGGGTAAATAATATTTAGTTTTTCTGCCACTCTAGATGATTGAAGGTTGCCCACCATTTTCCACAAAGCCAGAAAAAGAAGTTCCTAAAGCATATGTTGCAAATGAGCGCCCACCATTTAGAGCTTCACCAAAGCACTATGTGTATGGGTTGAAAGAGTAAGTCCTTTGATTTCTCATCCTCTTTTTGGTAAATATGTGTATGGGTTGTAAAATAAGTCCTTTGAATACTTCTCATCCACTTTTATGAATAATGTAAAAGTTTCCTTATATTCAACTAATCTTTCGTTAGTAATTACTAATTAGTAAATTTTATGTGCTCTGATTTTTAAGTGTTATTTCTGTTCTGTACATGAGTTGATTGATGCTGAAAAATAGAAGGATTTGAGAAAAAAGATAGAGAAGATGGTGAGAAAAATTAGAAAATAGAAGCAAGCACTTGGCAGAAAACAAATTTAAAATTAGTAGATATCCTTAGTTCCTCATTCCTACTTCAAAATAATCCTAAATACATAAACTTAAAATTAATATAAAATCCTAAATTAAAACCATAATTAGTAGATAATCTTCTTAGTATCATCATTAATGCATTTTTTAAGGCCTAAGATATACCAAGAAATGCTTGGTTAGAAAATGAAGTTTGATAATCCAATTTAAAGTGTTGTCGACTTTCTTATGTCACGTGTGTATGGGACTATAAACATAGTAATATATTATTGTTTTGTCTTACCAACACAGCCATAGATATGGATAGTTATGAACATGTTCTGCCAAACAGATTTTTTCTTTTCTTTGCCACCTTTTACAAATTGGCATGATCTCTTGCTATTACATATTAATCACTAAATAGAGTAGGTCCTGTTTGTTTTGTTACTCTTGGATCCTGTAATCCAATCCAATGTGATAGGAAATGCTAGTCTCAAGGCACGCTATACTTTTGCTTTTGTCATGTACACTATGCTCTCATGTCTTTGTGAATTTTGAGTGTGCTCTAGGATCGTCAGTTCATTTCTTTAATTTGTTCACAAATCAGCTTAGCATAAGCCTAAGTTTGCTATGTTATGAGAAATTAGGCAGACTTGAAGATGAAGTGTATTAAAAATATAGATGCTAAATTAAATCTTGTTTTAAAATCCCCTGGACATATATTTGCTCCATCATGTTTAGCACTTGGGATTCTTCTCCAAATAGCTTAAATAGTCACATTGATTTTCAATGGTGGACAAAAGTAGTCCCTTGTTACTGTGTCATCTCATGAATGAACTTTTTTACCTAGCCTGGTTGTATGGATGCTATAAGGCTATACAGTGTCTTCCTCATGTGAGCTGTCTTGGATCTTATTTTACCACTTTACTAGGTGGTTTTGGTTTCAGTTGGTCCAATAGTAGAAAGAAGCTGCTTCTCTCTCTTTTTCTGTTATTCATAAGAGATTCTATCTTGTGTGTTTGGCGTGATAGGGTAGCATCCCATCACTGTTTCTTAATCATTTGAATAAAAATTTCTTCCTATTCTTCTTTTCTTTGTTCTCTGCCAAAATATGCAGTAGATAGTCATAACTAACAGCAAGATTAATTCCTAGAGGCTAGAATGTTTTCGAGACATAGCCATTGTGAAGTTCAAAGGTGTAGTAACATTATTGTTTCCATGTATTCAAGGGAAAATAAAAATAAAAATTCCACTACTTCCCAAAGAATGGTTCTCCCCACTCATAACTCATAAGCATGTGGACCCCACATCACATGTACTTGTGAGTGGTAGTACAGTACTGAAGATTTTGTGAGGTCTAGCTGATTTTCAGCTGCAACCGGATTTGGTGCTGTCATGTCAGTGTTGCAGCTGATTATGTGCTGCCATGCTACCCATGGAGGAAGACCATGCTTGTTTGTCACTTTGTCGACCTTGTGTGCTTATAAATAGAAGAACAATGAGGGGGGCAAAGTATGGGGGGTGTGGCAGTGGCTTCATGCCACATCCAAGAGTGATGTGGGAGATGCACCACAACCAAGGGAGTTATGTGTGCATGGGCATGGTGGAGAGACCCCATGTGAGAATCCAAGATATGTGTACGTGCATCCAAGTGAGGTGCACGGTGTGGTGAGCAATTAGAGAGTTGTGGGTGTGCAGTGGGTTGCAGCCAGGTGAGTTGCAGAAGCTCTACAGTGAGAGCTCGAGAGACACCATGTGAGAGAGTCCATAAAAAAGAAATTTTTATGTGTATATTCTAAATTTCCAAGAGTGAATATAATATACTATTATCAATTCCTTCTCATTAGTGGTCTGTGAACCACAACAAATGGTCAAATGGTATCATAGCACAACAGATTTCTTGTAACTTAGAAACTTGCTTTGTGCAATTCAGGCTGTTAACAAGTGCTTTGTTACAGTTGTTTTTCTTTTCCCCGTTGCTCTTTTTATTTGTGTTCTTAAGTTGAGAGTAAGTGCATCAAAACAATTGTCAAAATATATCAGCCACAGATTAAATGTGCTCTTCTTCTGCTTAGTTGAATATGCTGTTAAGAAAGCATGTTATTACAATTTGTCTACAGGTTAATAGAGGAATGTTGGAGTGAGGAACCATTCAACCGACCAACATTCAGGCAAATTATCAAGAGATTGGATGAAATAAACAATCAACTTGCTCGAAAGAGGCACTTGAAGGTCTACTCCCTCTCTCTCTCTCTTTTTTGAATATTTTGAAACCTTTAAAATGGTCAATCAAATAACGAGCACCGTGATAATTTTTCATTCTTTTTGAGCACTCTGATAATCACACTGTTTTGGTATTTGATGTTGGTAAGTATTTTCTATAGCAATCCTAACATAATAATTTGATAGTCATTTTAGTGTCAACAAATTTGACAAACTACCATGTAGTCCGGCAGGTAAATTCAAAATTTCAAGTATCATTGCATGATTGCTTATTACTCACTCCCATCTTGCTGCTTTATGTGTGTGTTATTTTAGTTTAGATAATTTATTATCTGCTTCATATGACCTTTTTTCTACTTTAAATTGTGGACTGTGATTGATGCTTGTGATCATTTCAAATCTTTGAAAAATCTACTTTAGTCTTCTGTGGATTTTTCTAATGATATTTGCTTCTGTACATGTTTCACTGGTCTTTTTGTCTGTGGCTATGAATTCTTTATTACTTTCTTATTACCAAACATAGCATAAAGAAGTTTTCTTGTTTCTTTTACAGTTTAGGCCACTTAAATGTCTCCAGAACCTTGAGGCAATGTTCAAGAAGCATCGTTTGAATCCTAGCAGCCGAACATCTTCTGTTCTATCAACCAGATGATAATCTTTCAACTCTTTACATTCAGGATTTTTCTCTTCTTTCTTCTTTCCGGATGAGTGTGTGGAGATATTTTCTTCCCTATTAAAATTGTATATACCCTTTGGACATTATATTGTCTCGGGACGTAATATATGGGCTTTGAGATTCTCTACTCTACTATTATATATGTTGATGCATGAAACCTTGTGAAGATAGTTTCTGCAAATTTGACTCTTCCTTTACATTAATAAAAGAGGAACATAGTTCGATTGACTCTTTCAAATCTCTCTGATTGGCTGAATGGCGAAATCCTATGTTAGATATTCAGGTTTGTAAAGTGAATTTTTGAAGGAATATAGTTTTCCAATGAAGGGTCTTGATGGAACTTTTATTTAGTTCGTGTACTATGTTCATTTGCAGGCAGTTGAGGTGTTGTCAGCCGACCAACATGAGTGATTGGTTTAGAATAATATGTATAATGCAAACTAGTTAGGTTGCATATTAACTGAAGTTTTCTTTTGAACAATGGTGGAAAAATTAGGGTTTGTTACATGGCTATTATGATGCATTATTGTAAGCGAAACAGAAGTTACTGTTGAGAGAGAGGTAAATGCCTCATTAAGAGGTCACTACATATACAAAATTACCTTTTTTTATGGTGTTTTATTTTTAAATATTATTTTTTCAAAGTTACCTTGTTTTTTCTTTTATGGTTTTTTGTTTTTTATATTGGTATACAAGGAGTTGAACTCTGGATAATTGTCCGAGTAAGCAAAGCTACTGGGCTGTCCATGAAATAAAATAAAGATTAATAACACCCTTGATTATTTTAATGATACTATGATTATCGTCAATGTTTTTTCTTTGAAGAAGAAGATTACTGGTTTTCCAATAGGTTAATATTCTCCATTTAAACAAGAGTAATGCAAGAGGCGCACCATGATTGTGGCAATGTATAAATTGATTTTTCTAAAGTGGGCGACCTCAGCCCATCACAGAAGAACTGATATATAAATAAATTTGAAAAATTAATATAAACTAAATATAAATAAAACGAACACTTAAATGGACATGTAAAACCCAATGCAAACCACTACATTATTTGCCACATAATTTAGTAAATTAATTTGAGAAACAATTTGGTCTCTCTAAATGTATCATAATTTACACATAGAACTCTTATTGTCTACAATAGAATTCATTAGTATTAAAACTAGAGCAAATATAGTAATTTTCTCTTGGACTTCACATTTTGATAATTGATCTAAGAATTTTAAATAGATTTAAGAACTTAAACAACGTTGCAGTTGATAAGCAACTATTAATAAACTGAAACAAATATCAAATCCCAAAATATTAAATACTACTCTCTTTGAGTTTTGTTGGATTTGACACCTCGAACCACATGTACAATGGAAATGCAGTAGCTATGCTGAAATGAAGTCTGCATATAGAAANTAGATTTAAGAACTTAAACAACGTTGCAGTTTGATAAGCAACTATTAATAAACTGAAACAAATATCAAATCCCAAAATATTAAATACTACTCTCTATGAGTTTTGTTGGATTTGACACCTCGAACCACATGTACAATGGAAATGCAGTAGCTATGCTGAAATGAAGTCTGCATATAGAAATTCTTAACTGGAAAAATATAAAATTCATAATTATTTACAAGATAATAGGACAAGTTAAAAGGTTAAGAGACCTGGAATAACTGGGGAATAAAACCAACCAGCAGAGTTTAACAATGTTTACATATTTGCAATTTACTGTATACGTATTCAACATAATTTCTGGGATCCTTAATGAGGCTCTAATGTCTGTGCACCTTTCAGCTACGGTGGAAACAAATTCAAACAAAACAAGAAAACGAAAAAGAATAAAGGAAAAAAGCCTTGCATATGTTATTGATGCACCACCTTTGTCTGAAGACAGTAATTCTGTTCCTTGAAGTTCTCCATTGATGTAATATCAAGTATTTCTCCTGGATACATGATGAGTTTTCCCTGCATAATCATCCTTGCTTTCTTTACATTGTTCGCTAACAAAATTTTTATAGAACTTCAAAACCTTGGGGTGTGCTTTAACCTTTGAGGGATGAAAACCAGATAAATAAAGGCCTTCCGAGCTTCTCACACGGGAAATAGCTACATATGGCATTCCGTATCCAAAAGCTCTTGAAAGATCGGTTCGCAAACGTTCAAGGGTCATCCCTTGGCACTTGTGAATACTCAGTGACCATGCCAGTATGAGGGGAATCTGCTTTCTACTAGCTAGAATTACATCTCCCTCTTTCACTTCCCATGTTTCCGGTTTAACCACCACTGTCTGCCCTGAATCAAACTCGACGAGAGGAAGCAATCCATCTTCACATATATCAGTAACAACTCTCCCTTCCGGTTTAACAAATCCCAAAATGGTACCAGTGGCACCATTAACCAGTCCACGCCAAGTTTCCACATTCTTTATCAGCATCACCCTTGCCTTTTCACATAAACCAATCTCATTAGGTGCTATACCTTTATCAAGCTGTCTCTTCCAACGGTCAATGCCACTATCAGCAGCTGTATAAACCACAATTTCATTGTTCAATCTTTTCATTCTCTCTTCATTCACTCTGGCCACATCTTCAGTCCTAGGATAGAGTTGTACCACAGAATCATCTGGCTCGGTCTTCGAGCAACATACTTCTTGTAGGCACTCCTCGTCTGAAGGATCAATCTCCCCTCTTCTTATACCCTGAAGTATCTTGATAAGTAGAGGGTCTGATTGCCGAAAAATTTCAGTCAGTTCAACTTGCAAATCGAAGCTTGAATCCCAGCAATCCGCCTCAAAGGCAAATTCTTTACCCGATGGGTCTGGTGGTTCTATTATTGGTGGTAACTGGAAGAAATCCCCACCCACAACAAGCTGTAAACCACCCCACTCCTTATCAACACCACGAATCACTCTAGCAATGCACTCAAGATCGTCAAACATGTTTGCAGGAACCATACTAATTTCATCTATAACCAATGCCTTAGCTTTTTTCCACCTTGCACAAGCCTGCTTATTCGATAAAACACTTTGTAGCAGCTGTTCTCGATCGGCCACCGGGTATTTAACTCCGGAAAAATAATGCAGAGTTTGCCCTCTAATAGCACAGGCTGCAACACCAGTAGCTGCTGTGACAAACACAGCAGATGGTTGATAACATTTCCGGCTCAAGGTTTTGATAACCTGCTGAATCAAAGCTGTTTTACCAGTCCCGGCCGAACCTGTAATGAACACAGATTGACCCACAGAAACCGCATTTATGACTTGTTTCTGTTGGTCAGTCCATTTGATCCTAGTTCTACCTTTTCTGGGTTCTTTCTCAATCCTGTATCTATTTAGAAACAAATCTTTGGGTTGTCCACTAGTTTTGGTACTAAAACTTCTATATGTCGTTATTGCAATGACGAAAAACCTAGCACTCATCATTTCTTTTTTCAATTTCTTTTTTGGGTATTCAAAAAAAAAAAAAAAATTGCCAAAATATGCTAACCTTCTTTTCTTTCTCTCAAGATGGGTAAATAGTAAAAGTAATATCCAAATGTATCATACATCCTGAAATGAAATAAACAAACAGAAAAAATTGATATGGAAAAGGGAATACTCTGTGATTCTAAAAAAAAAATGATGTCCCATGGAAAGAAAATTTCAAATCGCAAATTGCAGTAGCAGAAGCAAGAAAAGTTAGAAGAGGAAAACAGGATCACCTAATGATTTAGATTCTTCAGTGGCTTTGCATTTGTTGGGTTTTGATTATTTTTTCATTTGTATCCAAAAATCTGCTTCACTAAATTGAAGAAGGGTTTTCAGAGAAACTGCCATCGGATTTCAGAGAATTTTAGTTTTGGAAATTCAGTGAATCTGTGAGGCGTTTCTGGATCGTTCGTTGGGCTTTTGTTTGGGCTTTTCGGAGGACTATTAGATGACTCGTGACGGACAAAATCAATTTCTTACTGATCCCAAAAAAAAAAATAAAAGAGGGTTGAGTTTATCTTTTAAAATTAAATTTACAAAATTGGCGTGATACCAATTTCAAAAAAAGAAAAATAAATTGATGTTCTAAGTCCTACAAGATTATTCATAAAGGAAAAGACATATATAATTTATAGATATAAGGTCGATATATAAAAGATTAATAGAGTCATATAATATTTTTGGATGAGCTAACTTTGTTTTTATTTTATTAAACTGAAAGATTGTTAACCTCTCGTATGATTTTTTTAACCAAAGAAGGTGAGTATACATTATGGCCAGCATAATTTTTGGTCAATCACATGAAATAAACCATGCTGTGAGTGAGCCATTCACCCAAAAACCTAAAAATAAATATAAAATATCAGCCTCCGAAGTTCAAC
>QANX01000724.1:19808-65015 GCA_003254975.1 Ochetophila trinervis | reverse complement strand
CAAAAAAGAAAATAGCAACCAGTATCCACCTGAACACTTATTAGATCTAGATTGTTTTCTCAATTTTATATCTTTCATTTTAGACGATGATCACTATTACTTCTTTGATTTCTCATTTTTCTCTAGCAAGGCAAAAAATCTTTTGATCCAAATTGAATACGTAGCATAATAACCCATCACATTAAACAATAACAAAAATAAATAAATAAATAAAATGAAAGAAAAACTTATCNAAACTTAGAAAATTTGGAATCGTATCTATAGGATGTATATATATTTTGTCTTTTCCTCAGCAAATTGCAGATCAACCAATGGAATAAAAGAAAAATTACTTTTTTCTCATACAAATCTAAAATTGTTTGTTTTCTTCCTCCAATACTCTTTTCGTACTGAAATAGTCCCTCAATTCTTTTGCTTGAACGATGGTATATCGTTTCAGCTGTATTATCACAAACAATCAGAAAACACATAACAAAAAAATCTTTAATAAAAAAAGTTAGGATTTTACTCTTTTCGTACTGAAACAGTCTCTCAATTTTTTTACTTAAATGATGGTATATCGTTTCAGCTGTATTATCACAAACAATCAGAAAACACATAACAAAAAAATCTTTAATCGAAAAAGTTAGGATTTTCATAGAATAAAAGGCCAAAAGAAAAACAAAGATAAAAAATAAGATTTTAAAAACTGAGAGAAAAAAACAAAAAATATTGCACATTTGCTCTGCTTCAAAGGTGAAACAAACTCACTATCACAACCACAAAATCCGAAACAAACCCACAAATGCCCAAACAAAATGATCAAGAAAAAAAAAAGGAATATTTTCTTACCATATGAGTGATCTATTTTCCTCATTTTCAAATATTTGATTAATGGAGTAGATTATATAAATAAAGAGAATTAAAATGTGTGAAAAAATTATGATATAGAAATGAAAAAAATTAACAACCATGAATTTATTCCATCCATAAAACTCGAGCCCGAGTAAATATTTGATTAATGGAGTAGATTATAGAAATAAAGAGAATTAAAATGTGTGAAAAAATTATGATATAGAAATGAAAAAAATTAACAACCATGAATTTATTCTATCCACAAGACTCGAACCGAGACCTTGTTTAAGGGGAAAATATGCCCAACCATCCATCCCAACTTATATTGATAACAAAAATGTCATTTTTGCTATATAGAGGGGGAAAAAAAATATGGACGATGAAAAAAGACGGAAACCCATTTGGCTCCCCACTCTCCTTTATAATATATAAGATATACATATGTGTGTGTGTATTCTCGTCTCACTGCTGCTTTAGGCCTTGGAACCCATCTGCATAATTACTGTTAGGAACATATCAGAATCACACACAACATTGAACAGATAACCAAAATCCATAAAAGTACCAATTAACATTGATACTAAAAGCCACAAGGTTAGTTTCATGTATGCAGCCGTAGCTCAAAGCCTTTTTCTATTTTTTATTTTATATATCAGTTATTATATACACAGATTTGCATATCAAATGAATATAAAAATTTGTTTTTCTCGCTATCTTTGGAAATTTGATCAATATGATAATCAACATAAACATTCTAAAATGTCATTCTGATTAGCATACAAGCCTTGTTCTCACCAAATTTATTCATTATTCTTAAAGATCGGTTTAGAATTCCAGACTTTATAAAACTACCATAACAAAAGTCTCAGGTGACTGGTTTTTTAGGCACACAAAGTGCAAGTTTTATGGAAAGTCTACTATTCTTTACAGTGGCAGTAGTATCACTTGTATTCCATGTTGTGGATGAAGTGTAAGAAGCTGAAATGGCAAGTGGACATAGGCTGGAGAAAGAGTGAAGCTGTAGCGTTGAAGAATCATAGAAATAGTAATCTTTGCTTCAGTTACAGCAAAATTGGTTCCCACACAATTTCTTGGTCCTATTCCAAAAGGAAAATATGCAGCTGGGTTATTCTTAGTAGCTTCAGCAACCCCTTCTGAGAATCTTTCTGGTTTGAACTGACTCACATCTTCTCCCCATATTTGAGGGTCATGGTGAAGTGCTAAATTTGAAATATATAACTCTAGATTGCAGGAAAAATGAGCTTTCCCACTCTCACTTTCCTTTCAGCTTTTCTTATAACACCAATTACAGGAGGATATAATCTAAGAGATTCATTGAAGACCATGCCCATCTGCATGAAATGGAAAAAGGAAAAACTGAACAAAGAGATGATTTCAAATTTTGGTTCAGTTTCTTGCAATAAACATGAGTTTGTTACTTACTGTTTTTAATTTTGCAATGCCATCAGGAATTGGATTTTGATGACCAAATAAATTGAGGACTTCCTTTCTTACTTCTTCTTGCCAATCTGTGTGGATTGCTAGAAGCAAAACAGTCCAAGCAAGAAAACTATTAGTGGTTTCTTGTCCAGCAAAATAAAATGTTTTGCACTCATCAACTAAATCATCCACTGAAATCCTCTGGCTGGTGTTGGCATCATGATGAGCCTTTAAAAGCAATCCAAGAAAATCACTACCAAATCCCTCTTCTTCACCACTCATTACCTTCTCTTCTCTTTCCTTAATTATTTCTATTATGTTGTTGCGTATTTCTTCTTCGAGCTTGTCTGATTCAATCTCATCCTTAGTTCTAAGAAACTTGCTGCAAAATGGATGAATGACATATTCGTGTGGCAAAAAAAAAAAGGTAGTGATCCTTTTTCCAAATTTTGATTGATCATAAAGTAAAAATTTACCTGATACCAGGAAACCTAAGTTTGTAAGCATTTTTGAATGTTAACAGTCCCAACTTCATCAGCATCTCAAAAATATTTTTTCCCTTTTGGTAATTGCTCCCAAATGCTGTTATTGAAATCACTTCTGAAGATAACAATCTGAATTCTTCAAATACCTCCATCTCTTTGCCTTCATATAGTTTCCACCTTTCGAACATCATCTCAACACTAGAGATCATTGCAGCAATCATACTCTGTGAAACAATCCCATCATACAATTACGAGAATCACTCACTCTTCCACTAAGTAAGATTTTCCAAACTTTTTTCTAAATACTGATTAGTAAATCAAACTGCTATTTACTCTGTTTTCCTTCAGATACGGTCACTTACTATGTCAAAGTAAAACAATAATATATTAATTCATTTAGTAAAATGGTAAGCTAAGAGCTTACTTACCTTCAAGCTCTCTCCATGAAAGGCATAATTGGCCAATTTCCGCAATTTCGCCCATTTCTCACCTTCAGTGCTTGCAAGTCCATCTCCTTATATCTTCTTGATATAGCCTTCATTGCCAGCTTTTGTTAAAGCTCTATTTCTATTTTCAAGTATCTCTTTGATCAACTCCTGTTCAGTCACAACTAGTTCAGGTATAGCTCCATACCACTGAAGATAATTCTTTCCTGTCAGAAAATGGAAATTCACAGTCAGACTTGTATGTAAACCATATTATATATGTTCAAGATCATATATAATACCATATATGCTGACCCAGGAGTCAATATGAGGCTGGACTTTAGAAAATATAGCATGTGATAAGCCTGTAGGATTGGCCATGGCTTCCTTTTTCATGCTCAATATTTCTTTAGTGCTTCCATGGATGAATTTGTAAGAAGGGCCTTCAATTCCTTGTGAACCCATCAGATATTGTATGCGAGTAGGAATCCACCATAGTTTATGAAATATCTTTATAAGAGTTAATACAAGAAACAAGGCGAGAAAGCTTGAGAAAACTAATACAAAGTCTCCCAAGGCACTCATTTTTTTTTTTTTTTTTTGCTTTTTTACCCTTTTTGATCTGCTATACCTCAAAAACTTACAAGTTTGCTATTATTGAAACAGAGGAATTTATGCATGCCGGTCTTGGAGTGTTTTACCCTTCTTGATGATCACAAATGAATGACTTCTTGCAGATAAGTGGTCCTGCCGTTGACTATATACATCAACAAGTAAAAAATGAGCATTTTTAATTGACTGCAATAATTGAGCTGCTGACAAATTCCTAAGAAGCAAGTATGAGATAAATAGTCTATTAGAAAAATGGTAATAAATTAATTTTTTTCCAACAAATATAATAGTAACAGTAAGGCTTGCTGGATTTTAAGCAAAATGGTGATAAAAATATAGATTTAATTACCAATTTTTTTTTTTATTTTGGTGAACTAAAGTATAGAATATAATTAAGATTGATATTAAAATCAGGCATCTATCTGCCATGTCAATCTTGCAATTCAACTGCTTGAAATGAATAGAAAAGCACTACATACCTAATGTTCTATTTAAAACTAATATTTGGAAAGAGACATAAATCAGCTTTAATTTGGAGATAAGAAGCTGAAAAATAAAACTTTCTTATTTGCAAAGGTTCTCCATCATTACAGAAACTGCATACTTACATAGTATTTTCAGATTTATTACCCAGTTCATAAAGAGAAGCACATAGTAAGCAAAAAGGCTGTGCCTAACCAACCTTTCTATGCTCCTATAACATTTCAATTTGTCTGAATTGTCATATCCTAGCATTACCTTTTGAAGCTTTTAGTCCCCGAAAACAGAAATCAAATGAATAAAGTAAAATAGTTGTACAGCTACTGTATGATGTTTGAATTTAGGAGGATTGTTCGTATTTGGCCTTTTCTAGATGCTAAACACAAATGACAAACAGTCAAATACTGTTGGCATTGCTTTTGTCAACCCCTCAATTATTGGCCATAGGATGTAATCATCAAAGCTGTCATTTCCATATTGTCAATCCATGGAAAACAGAGTGAGGTTAATCCTAGTTTCCTGAAATTTTTGAACTTTTAGGCTAACATCCTGATAGACGACAGTTAAACTGCGTAGTTATTCAACTTCTACTTGAGCAAATTACTCTTAAGGATTTATACTAATGAATCTTATTTTGTGTTTGCCCAGCATTTGTCCAACATTTCAATCTTTCATGAAGGTAAAGAATATAATATATAAGAGTTTGAAATTGAAACACGATGAGTAGATTCAGCCGTATCTTTTATGGTCTAGAATGATCAACCCTATTTATTGAAATTACTTCCGAGCTTCCTAGTTGACTGAGGGATGCTATTCTATGATCTGCATAAACATTTCCAAAAGCCACTATGATGCTTACAAAAAATTATACATTATTATTCATCATCATTACAAAGGGTTTGCAGTACAGTTTTTGTAACAACTCAGGAGGTTCAAATCAAATTACTGAGTTTTCAAATGCATCAATAGTTCTTACAGGGTCTGTAATATCACTTGTATTCCATGTCGTGGATTAAGTGTAGCAAGCTGAAACGGCGAGTGGACATAAGCTGGAGAAAGGGTGAAGGTGTAGCGTTGAAGAATCATGGAGAGAGCGATCTTTGCTTCAGTGATAGCGAAGTTGTTGCCCACACAATGTCGAGACCCCATTCCAAATGGGAAAAATGCTGCTGGGTTGTTTTTAGTGGCTTCAGCAACCCCTTCAGAGAATCTTTCTGGTTTGAACTCATTCACATCTTCTCCCCATATTTGTGGATCATGGTGAAGTGCTAAAGGTGATATAAACAGGTTTAGATTAGCTGGAAGAATCAGATTTCCTAGTCTAACCTTCTTTTCAACTTTTCTTATAATGCCAATAACAGGAGGATATAGTCTAAGAGATTCATTGAAGACCATGTCCATCTGCAAGAAATAAAATAAAAATTAAAAAATAGAAAGACATCAAGTGAATGAGTTTCTTGCTGTTTATCTAAGTTTGACTTACTTTTTTTAGTTTTGTGACGTTATCTGGATCTGGATTTTCATGGCCAAATAAATTTAGCACCTCCTTTCTAACTTCCTCTTGCCAATCTGTGTGGATTGCTAGAAGAAACACAGTCCATCCAAGTAAAGTATTAGTAGTTTCTTGTCCAGCAAAATAAAATGTTCTACACTCATCAACCAAATGGTCTACTGAAATTCTCTGGTTGTCGTCGGCATCATGGTGAGCCTTTAAAAGTAATCCAAGAAAATCACTTCCAAAGCTATCTTCTTTGCCACTCATTACCATCTCTTCTCTTTCCTTGATGACTTCTATAATGCAGTTGCATATTTTTTTCACAAGCACGTCCGATTCAATCTCATCGCCAATTTTTAAAAACTTGCTGCAAAATGGATGAATGACCAAATTGGCATGGGAAGAGAATACCATCTTCAAACTCTAAAATTTATCTAATTTGAATTTACCTGAGGCCAGGGAACCTAAGTTTGTAAGTATTTTTATTCGTTAACAAGGCCAATCGCATCAGCATTTTAAAAATGTCCTTCCCCTTTATGTAGCTACTTCCAAAGGCTGTTCTAGAAATTACTTCAGAAGTCAACAATCTGAATTCTTCATATACCTCAACCTCTTTCCCTTCATATGATTTCCATCTTTGCAGCATCATCTCAACACTAGAGATCATTGTAGGAATCATACCCTGTAAAACAATCCCATCATTCAATTACCATAATCTCTCTCTTATCAATTTTCATTTTTCTGGACAGTGATTAGTATAGTTTCTTGGTAGATTCAAATAACAACCACACCTAATATATATTCCTCTGTTTTCCTTTATAAACAATCACTTGGGACTATGTCCAAATAAAACTAACAGTAAATGGTATATAGTGAAACGATGAGCTTACTTTCAAACTCTCTCCATGAAAGGCATAATTAGCAAGTTTCCGCAATCTCGCCCATGTCTCATCTTCGGTGGTGGTCGCAAGGCCATCTCCTAATAGCTTCTTGACCATGCCTTGAATGTCAGTTTTTGGAAAAGCTTTATCTTTATTATTGAGTATTTCTTTGATCAATTCCTGTTCCGTTACTACGAGTTGAGCTTGAGCTCCATACCAATGAAGATAAACCTTTCCTGTCAAAAAGAAAAAGAAAAAAAAAAGGATAAAAACCATAATATGTTATAGCTTCATAAGTAAAACATCCATAGAAGGGTGTTCAGTAGCTTGTTACCATATTTGTTGAGCCAAGAATCCATATGAGGCTGAACTTTAGAAAGTATGGCATGCGATAAACCCAAAGGGGTAACCAAGGCTTCATTTTTCATCCTCAATACTTCTTTGGTGCTTCCATAAATGAATCTGTAAGAAGGGCCTTTAATTCCTTGTGAACCCATCAAATACTGAATGCGAGAAGGAATCCACCATAGTTTATGAAATATCTTGATAAGAACTAACAGAAGAAACAGAACTAGAAAGCTTGAAAAAATCATAACAAGGTCACCCAATGAACTCATTTTTTCTTGCTGCCTTGTCCTTTCTATCCACCCAATGTTAAAACTGAAGAGATATTGCTGGATTAGCACTGACAGAGATAACTTGTTTCAGGAGTGTTTATTTGTCCTGGAGAGACGATTCTGCTTCACTTTCTATAAGCATCTTACCAAAATGTTGTTGTAACTTGTTTCCATCATGCAAAATTAGTTTTTTTTTTTTTTTTTTTTTTTACTGGAAAACGAAAGTTTCATAAAAAACCATAAAGAGGGCCAAAAGCATCATATAGCAAAGAGGGCCCTTGCTTGGACAGAGGGATTAGTCCTCTTCTCCATAGCAATAAGTTATGATTATTTTATCCGTTTATATTGATTTTTGTTCAACAGTCCTTGTCTTAAAGTCGATGTTTTCTTGGGTAATGAACCCGAGTTAGACTTCTGCCACCCACCTGTGACCACTTATTACCAGTTTACCGCTAGCCGTTCTGGTTCATTGAAGAGTTTAATCAAACATGTGAAGGGCATGAGAATCACCATAACTCAAACTCAAACGATTTGACCAGTTTATGCAGTTGAGAGGACCCAAAGCCATCTCCTAATATCTTATTGACATAACCTCGTTTTTCTGTTTACCCATGCTTTATATCTTTAGGCCTGTCATTCAAAAGTCCCTTTCATAAACTATGGAATTAGCGAGGACCAATTCGGATTTATTAGGTTTCTGGAAGCTGATGCTTTATATCACTATTTATGAACATTGAACATCATTCTAAGGATCAAACTTGGTCAAAATTCAGCTTTCTGAATAAAATAAAAATATATTTCGTTGTTTATAATTACTAATTCACGAGTAAGGTAGAGCTGCAGGTTACGTTATGTGGTAAATTTTAATTAAAAAATATTTTATTTTTTATTTTTTAATATTATTTAATAAATAAAAATGAATTGTTGATCTATGTAACAAATAATATATTTTTTAAAATATAAGATAAATTCATCAAGGCAACGTATGTATCTTCTTAAAATGATAAAATTTATAATTTAAAATGTGTACTTATCTTTTCGACTAAATTTTTGTACACCATAGAATATAAAAATTCTAAAAATAAAATTATTTTATTTTATTAAAATGAATTTTTTTATTAAAAATATATTTTTAATAACAAATATAAAAATATTATCATATTTTATTTGTAATGATAATATTTTTAAATTTACTGTGTGAGTGTATATATACACGTTATTTCTTAGCCATCAATTCGAAGCACTTCTTGCATATTTGTAAACTCCCATATTAGGACTGAGGAGGCTTTGAATTAAATTATTATGTTTTACAAGTTGACCAAGCTCAAGTTCTATGGCTATTTCCTTGGCCTTTTACAGTGGCTGTAATATCACTTGTATTCCATGTTTTGGATGGAGCGTCATAGAATCAAATGGCAAGTGGACGTAAGCTGGAGAAAGAGTGAAGCTGTAGCGTTGAAGAATCATGAAAAGAGCTATCTTTGCTTCCGTGATAGCAAAGTTGCTCCCTACACAATTCCGAAGTCCCATTCCAAATGGCAAAAATGCAGTTGGGTTGTTTTTGGTAGCTTCAGAGACGCCTTCTGAGAATCTTTCTGGTTTGAACTCGTTCACATCTTCTCCCCATATTTTTGGATCATGGTGAACTGCTAAAATTGGCATATATAGGTTCAGATTAGCAGGAAGAATCAGCTTTCCCAATCTAACCTCCCTTTCAACTTTTCTTACAGAGCTAATAGCAGGAGGATATAATCTCAAAGATTCATTGAACACCATGCTCATCTGCAAAAAAAGAAAAGTAATTAGCACTTCAAATTTTGAATGACTCTCTTGTTTGTTTATCTGAGTTTGACTTACTGTTTTTAATTTGCCTATGCTATCAGGATTTGGACTTTCACGGCCAAATAAATTAAGCACCTCTTTTCTAACTTCTTCTTGCCAATCTGTGTGGATTGCTAGAAGAAAGACAGTCCACCCAAGTAAAGTGTTAGTGGTTTCTTGCCCAGCAAAATAAAATGTTTTACACTCATCTACCAAATCGTCCACTGAAATCCTCTGGCTGGCAGTGGCATCATGGTGAGCCTTTAAAAGTAATCCAAGAAAATCACTTCCAAAGCTGTCTTCTTCACCACTAGTTACCTTCTCTTCTCTTTCCTTGATTATTTCTATAATGCAGTTGCGTATTTTTATCTCGAGCATGTCCGATTCAGTCTCATCGCCAGTTTTAAAAAAGTTGCTGCAAAATTGGAATGGGAAGAGATTATCATTTTCAAACTCTGAATTTATTATCTAAATGGAATTTACCTGAGGCCAGAGAACCCAAGTCTGTATGTGTTTTTAGCCGTTAACGAGCCCAATCTCATCAGCATATCAAAAATGTCCTTGCCTTTCATGTAACTGCTTCCAAATGCTGTTCTAGAAATTACTTCTGATGTCAACAATCTGAATTCTTCATATACATCCACCTCTTTTCCTTCATATGATTTCCACCTTTTCAGCATCATCTCAGCGCTAGAAATCATTGCAGGTACCATACCCTGTTAAAAATTCCATCATACAACAATTAGCATTACCTCTTCCTCTATTATCAAAATTTTCTCAACAGTGATTAGTAGTTTCTTGGCAGATAATGACAACCACCCAATGTACTGCTCTGTTTCTTTTTCACAAACAATCAGTGTCCAAATAAAACTGATAGTAAATGGTATATAGAGCTTACTTTCAAACTCTCTCCATGAAAGGCATAATTGGCCAGTTTCCGCATTTTCGCCCATTTCTCACCTTTAGTGGTTATAAGACCATCTCCTATTAGTTTCTTAAGAAAGCCTCCATTGTCGATTCTTGAAACTGATCCATCTCTACTGTTAAGTAGTTCTTTGATCAATTCCAGTTCCGTTACAACCAATTGAGCTTGCGCTCCATTCCACTGAAGATAATTCTTTCCTGTCACACAAATGATAAAAAAATAACGATAATAAATATTGCATTATAAGTTAAAGATTCATACAACGGTATATTCAATAGCTTGTTACCATATCTGTTAAGCCAGGAGTCTATATGGGGCTGAACTTTAGGGAATATGGAATGTGATAAACCCATAGGCGTAGACATGGCTTCATTTGTCATCCTCAGTGCTTCTTTGGTGCTTCCATACATGAACCTATAAGAAGGGCCATAGATTCCTTGTGAACCCATCAAAGACTGTATGCGAGATGGAATCCACCATAGTTTATGAAATATCTTGATTATAGCTAACACAAGACACAGAACTAGAAAGCTTAAAAAAATCACAACAGGGTCTCCCAACAAACTCATTTTTCGTGCTCTCTCGCTCTTTGAATCGACCCTATGTCACAACTTATAGATATGCTTTTACAGGAAGTGCTCAAGAAATTTATATGGTGGACTACTCACTACAGACAAAGATGCCAGTTCCAGAATTTTCCAAAAAAGATACTAGTTCCAGAGTGTTTTGTCTTGTGTAGAAAGAATCAAAGATGATCATCATGCATGACAATTAAGATATAAATGAGCTATTTTGGCTGCATGTGTTAAGTAAATTACTTTTTTTCTTTTTTTCTTTTTTCTTTTCCACCGATGCTTTCTTGTGGATCAAATTATGTCCATCTTTTTGTTTTTTAATTACCCATGTCCACCAAATATAAAAAATCCATTATACTCCTCATTTTAAAAATTTAAACAATTATTTTACTCTATCTTTCTAAAATGGTGACCCAATTTCTCCCCCACCCACCCCAAAATACTTTCCATTTTTTTTCTTCTCTCACCCTCAAGCTCTTTCTTTCTTTTCTTCTTTTTTACAAGAAATGTAAAAGTAACTTAGTTTTACATGACAGTAATGCTTGCTCGATTTTAAGCAAAATGGTTATAAAAATATAAATTTAATTACCAAATTCTTTTTATTTTGGTGAAATATAAAGCATAGAATATAATTAAAATTGATTTTAAAAGCAGGCATCTATCTGCCATTGTCATATCCAACCAACCTATCTATGCTCCAAAAACATTTCGTTTTGTCTGAATTGTCATATCCAAGCATTACCTTCTGAAGTTTTCAGTCCCTGAAAACAGAAAGCAAATAAATAATGTAAAATAGATGTACAGCTACTGTATGATGTTTGACTTTTGGGAGGATTATTTGTATTTGGCCTTTTCTAGATGCTAAACGCAAATGACAAACATGAAAGGGCATGAGAATCAGCAAAAGTCTAACTCAAACGTTTGACTAGTTTTTGCAGTTTTTGGCTATTTTTACCACCCTGAGAGGGTCCAAAGCCATCTCATAATATCTTTTTGGGTTCAGCGTACAGTATAATTCTCTGTTACGGTTGTATTAGTAGAATTATACTTACACATTGACAACTGGCAATGCAAAAAATATAACTCAACTCTCTATTATAGTTGTAATGGTAGAACTATGCTTACACACGTTGACAAGTGGAATCACAAAAGCAAATGCAAAAAATGTAACTGGGCATACTCGGTAAATTTATTTTTGTAATGTTACAATAATTGTGGACTTTATTACTTTATTTATAGACAAGTTACATTAAATTTGAACAATATTATTTCATTTCAGTATTATTACTCCTTTCAAAGATGTTACTTCAATTACAGATTATTTACTTTTTTATAGACCATATTAACTCGTTATGGATAGCTTGTTATAATGATGGTGTTACCTGCTTTATGAATCATGTTACCTCATATGTGGATAGTGTAACATCATTTTAGTAATATTACAATATTTTTGGACTAAATTATTTCATTTATGGACAAGTTACATATTTTTTTGAACAATATTACCTCCTTTTGGTATTGTTACTCAATTTATGGACAATGTTACTTCATTTGTAAATTATTTTACCTTTTTTGTAGACCATATTACCTCGTTATGGATAGCATGTTATAATGGTGTTACTTGCTTTATGGACCATGTCACCTCACCTGTGGATAGTATAACATCATTTTGGTAATGTTACAATATTTTAGGACTACATTACTCTATTTATAGACAAGTTACCTCACTTTTGAACAATATTATCTCATTTCAGTATTATTACTCTTTTTATGGACGATGTTATTTCATTTGCAGATTATTTTACCTTTTTATGGATCATATTACATCGTTATTGATAGTATGTTACAATGGTGTTACCTACTTTATGGACCATGTCACCTCACTTGTGGATAGTGTAACATCATTTTGGTAATGTTACAATATTTGTGAACTATATTACTCTATTTATAGACATTTACATATTGTTTGAACAATATTACCTCCTTTCGGTATTATTACTCCCTTTAAGGACGATGTTACTTCATTTGCAGATTAATTTTACCTTTTTATGGACCATATTACCTCGTTATGGATAGCGTGTTATAATGGTGTTACTTGCTTTATGGACCATGTCACCTCACTTGTGAATAGTGTGATATTATTTTGGTAATGTTACAATATTTGTGGACTATATTACACTATTTATAGACAAGTTACATATTTTTTTACCAATATTACTTCCTTTCGGTATTATTACTCCTTTTAAGGATGATATTACTTCAATTGCAGATTATTTTACCTTTTTATGGACTATATTACTCTGTTATGGATAGCATGTTATAATGGTGTTATCTGCTTTATGAACCATGTCACCTCACTTGTAGATAGTGTAACATCATTTTGGTAATGTTACAATATTTTTGGACTAAATTACTTCATTTATAGACAAGTTATAAGTTGTTTGAACAATATTATCTCCTTTCGATACATTTACTCCGTTTATGGACTATATTACTTCACTTGCAGATTATTTTACATTTTCATGGACAATATTACTTTGTTATGGATAGCATGTTGCAAATTTACTCTTTACTTGATTTATGGACCATAATACTCACTTGGTCATATTACACAATTTATTGACTATGTTACTTAATTGATGGATTATTTTTCCTTTTTTGTGGACTCTATTACTTCGTTATGGATAACATGTTATAATGGTGTTACTTACTTTATGGACCTTGTCACCTCATTTGTGGATAGTATAACATCAATTTGGTAATGTTGCAATATTTTTGGACTACATTACTTCATTTATGGACAAGTTACAGGTTGTTTGAACAATATTACCTCATTTCGGTATTGTTACTTTGTTTATAGACAATGTTACTATAGATTATTTTACATTTTTATGGACAATATTATATTGTTATGGATAGCATGTTACAAATTGTGTTATTTGATTTATGGACTATAATACATCACTTATGGATAGTGTACCATCATTTCAGTAATATTATACCGTTTGTTGACTATGTTACTTCATTTTTGAATTATTTTACCTCTTTTATGGATCATATTATCTCATTATAGATAATTGTTATTATTATCTAAATAATAATAACTATTATTATTATATTTTTTTAGTAATTTTTACATATTTTTTAAGTTAATTAATAAAACTTTTAAATTCGTTTGTACCGTGCTAGATGGAATTGTTCTATTATTAATTAACAAGACGTTCTCTCTAGACATAAAGAAATTAACTCATTAAGCCCCACCATTGTAATGAATAATAATATCCATAAACACTAATTAACTTCGAAAGCTAGCCTTAGTTAGGTCCAAAATCTCTCCTTTTGAAATTTTTATTAGTAACACTTCATGAACTAATGATAGTTATTAAAGGCATGAAAAACCCCTCAATTAATAACATTGAATACTAACAATGACTTTGATAAAGTATAATAACTTTCACCGTGGGGATGGACATTAAAATATCACAATGTTCAGTTGTATCTACAAAATTATGAACAAATAATTTTATACGGACCATTTATCAAACAAAAATATTTAAGTAGGTCTACTACTTAAAATTGCAAAAGTACACCATTTTTATTTTTTATTAACTTTTTTTCATTCATAAAAAATATAAAAAATAAAAACTTCAATTAATCAAAATATTTTTTATTTTTACAAAATGAAAGATTGTTTAGAAAGATTAAATATGATATTATATATAGTTTTTAATTAAACAAATTTTCTCTATATAAGGTTCTAAAATTCATTTGAAAAAAAAAAGTTTTAGAGGCAAAACATTGGATGGGCTGAAAGGGTTTTGGTTGGGAAAGGTTATCCAAAAAGACTTTGTTTGGTATATATGAGAAAAATGCAGCTGAAAAGAAATTTAAGTTTTTTTTTTAGCCAAACCGCTTAAACAGGTACATATTACCGGTTGTTTATACAACTTTGGGAGAGTTGTTCGGTAGGAAATCCCATCTTTTTGACATAACCTCAGTTTTCTGCTTTGGATCGTGCTTTGTATCTGTGGACTTTTCTCAAGTGAAACCCAACAGGGGTCTCCAGCATAAACCCCCTGTTGGGAGGCAATCGGAAATATGTTTGTCCGGTAAGAAATTTTGAAATTTGAAAAAAAAAATTATTTTGTTGTTTTGTGCATTTACAAATTTAGCCCCAATTTTTTATGGTTTTCCAATTATACCCTCAATTATATTATATCCTAAATTAACAAATCAAAAAATTTCAGAAATCTCCCCCCCAACATTCGGTTTCTCCCCCCTTTCTTCTCCCTCGAAAATTTGGCCTCTCACCCGGTCTTCTCCCCCGATGCGCCGGCTTCCTCCCTCTCCCCCGTTCTTCTCCCCGACGCGCCGTCTTCTTCTTTCTCCTCCACCGACTGCGACGTCTTCGTACAGTTTTCGTACAGTTTTATAGGTTCGAGGGAGGTGGGTTTAATAGGGTTATCTGCGTACAGTTTTGCAAAGGCACTGAAAGATACATTACAAAGACATAAAAGATTAAGGATTTTTTTCAATTAAAAAAATTATTTAAATAAGAGTAGTATAGAAAATTTCATTAGGGATAGTAGGTCAATATAGTTGCCTTAGTGTAAACGACTGCGTGGTCACTATAGCTGATGGAAGAGCGTGTGACAAACGGTGATTTCTCTTATATGAAATCAATATTGATATTCATTTATAAGCTAGGGGAATAACATATTTATTGTGTTTGTATTGTACTGAAAGAATATATTGTTTCCAATTGCTTTGTCAGTATTATATGAAATTCTGACATAGTTTATGGAAATAATGTTGTTCTATTAAGTATGTGCACTGATTTTATATAGATTTTGCTTTTCCAGTATTATATGAACTTCTTACATTGTTTGCGCACTGAATCTGCCAACCAAAAGTAAATATTGAACTTTTACTATTGCTATTTTGTTTATTTTGTGAAAGTTTAATTTTAAAGGTTATTAGAGTTTTAATGTTAAGGTTTCTTTAAACAATAGTTTATGGAATATTGTTAGCTTCGAAGTTAATTTGAAGTAGNAAACAAGATATGGGAATGATTCAATCAATGAGGGAAAAGGTGGAAATAAGTTGATATGTTGGTTATCAATTAATGTTGGACAGCTTAGCAGTTATAACAATCCAAAAACAGAAAAACAAAAAACAAAAAACAAAAAAACAAAAAACAAAAAAACAAAAAAAAAAAACAAAAAAAAAAAAAAAAAAAAAACCCTTTAAATATATTATTAGGGTTTAGTGATGTATTAATTTAGGTCCTTATTTTGTTTATTGGTATGCGAGTGTATTTGCTGCAAGATCAATTTGAATTTGGGTTTGAGATTTAATATATAAAGAGCGTAGCCGAAACCGTATTACGTTCGATAAGCATCATGGTATGTTTTCCCTGGCTACCTCTATTAATAAATATACTTTTTATTTCCGATATTCATTTACTTGAATAATTGGTTGAGTGTAAATTTAATAACATGTATCTTGTTTCACACTATAGTCTTCCAATGAAAAACCCGTACTAGGAGGGAGGTCCGAGGCAGGCCCGTCCGAGCCAGCCCTGTCCAACAGCAAAGGGAATCTAAAACGAAAAATAAATGGCTGGTTTAATTATCTGTAAGTATAATGGATTTGATGTAAAATGTACGGTGAAATTACTTATGAATTCGTGAAAATGACAAACCTATTTACCGTCGTTTCTTGCAGACCGATGGAATGTGAAAGGATGAAGCATAACAGACAAACTATAACCAAACATATAAGTCTAATTTTCACTTTCTGATATTTCATATTTACATTAAATCGTTTAAAAAAATGCTTATTAATACGGTTCTTTTGAAATTTATTTGCAGGATATTATAAAGTTGGGTAAAAAGTGGAAAGACCTCGATGGTGAGGAGAAGAAGTGTCATGGCGGTGATATGGAGGACAACCGCATGTTTTGCATGCGATGCAGCCCTGAACGCGTGTGGTACGTGGCTAAAGCTTTCATTGATGATGAGAAGAAGGTTGTGGAAGACTTAGGGTTTGGATCCCTAATTAAGCGTAAAATAGCCTCGGTCGATAGATCCTTGGTGCTGTGGCTGGTGGATCATTTCAATCCTTTCAGCCACACCTTAGACGTACATGGGACGTTGTACAATGTCAGTCCAGCAGCTGTTGAGAGGCTGATGGGGCTGTCAGACGATGGAAACGCGATCGATTCTTCCGGCGACACAGCTGCGTTGGATGCGCTTAGGGTCAAATACAGTTTGGGCAAAGGACCTATCCCCATCGCCGCACTACAGGAAATATTGGCGAAGAAAAAGGCGACTGGAGATGACTTCATAGTTATCTTCACTATGTTCTTGATGGGGACAATATTGGGTCCCACGTCTTCTGTGTACATACCGAGCAAGGACCTAAGCCGAGTCCCTAGTGCGAATTTGTTCAGAGGGAAAAAATGGGCTACATGGACTTCAAACCGTCTATGCAAGGGCATCCAGAAGTACAGAAATTCCAATACACAGTACATCTGTGGATGCTTGCTGGTGCTTCAGGTAATTATTAAAAATAAAAAATCTGAATTATGGATTCCGCTCGTTAACCGTAATTTTCCATTTTGTTCACAGGATGACGAGGCAGAACAGGCCGGAGACCAGAGTTCCTAGGTCCTGACTATTGACGTAACCGTTAAGATTCCTTTCGATAGTCAGTCCACGATTGATGCTTCTCATAAAATCAGCATTCTCACCAAGAATGTGGAAACCTTGACGAATGAGCTCTCGAGTTTCAAAAAAGAGGTCAAGGACGAGCTTGCAACTCTGAAAGAGGGGGTGACGAACGACATAGCAGCTTTAGCAAAGTCCGTTGGTTTGCTGAAGAAACCATTACGCCGAGACAACTCGATTGGACAAGACAAAGGCAAAGCCGGCCCCTGATTCCCTTTCACCTGCAAAAGTCACTCCTTTACAATACCAATCTGAACCTCGGGCAATCCAACATATATCAACTGACGATGAGGAGCTGAAAAGTGTCGAGGCAGCTGATTTTGTGCCAAACGATTCGGACTCATATGGAGTACAATTTAAACTATTGAGTAGTCTCACAGCTCGTCTCGCACAAAGTGAGGTCTGTCAATTTCATTTCCACAAATGATTTACTAATATTGTATGGGTATTTTGTACATAGAGTGGCAGTGGGGAGGGTCATATCATCAACGCTGGTCCATTTCGCTTGCATAGCTCACTTCAAGAATCAAGCATGAAGCTATTGAACTACGCTTTTGATAAAAATCTCGATGGCAGATACATAAAATTCCTCTAAAATGTGGTTTGTTATGGTGTTCTTTAACCTTCACAGTTTGTATTGGTTTGTAGATCACTGGTTTTTCATTCTTTTACTGACTTAATCTTCGCATTGCATTTGTGTTGTAGCGAGATCATTGTTCAAACAGTGCATCTTTATTTTACCCGATCTGATATCCTCTGTTTAGCGCCTGGCAAATGTTTTAAAACCACTGTAAGCTATCTTCTTTTAATTATTGGTAATTCTTTCATAAACGCAGTTTGTTAACCATAATTATGTTCCAATGTTGCATTTAAACGTGCTTTAGGTACTTGACCTAGCTGTGGAAGCTTACACGTATCGTGAAAGGTTGAAACACTCTCCAAAAGAGACAAGGCAGTGGTTTCTGACGCCAGCTTTTCAAGTATGGAATAGTATATGAGGCTGAAATATGGCCCATTCGGTTTGTTTACCTGTTACATGTCACTTCTGCCATGTGTACGTTTGTCAATGGAATCTAATTTCGTTGCAACTTCTACTTGTGCAGCAAATTATACTTGATAGTACAAAAACTACTGAGGATATTATGAGGTTTGGAAACACATGGAAATTTATTGCAAAATTCTGTTGGATGCTTGACTTTTGTGAAAAGGTTAAATGCACTTGTCTCTACACATGTGTTTGATAACAGGATTTAGTTTTTCAATTTAAGGAAATTCCAAAAATGAAGTGAAAAAACATTTTCGTGGTATTTGTGATAACTGTTTCAAATAAGTTTATACCAAATTGTGCCTAACAATGGATTCATTATATTTGTGTACAGAGGAGGCGGGGATTTATTTTATTTCGATATTGGTGGAAATGTTTTGTACAACATACCTGGATATGTGTACACCGATCATTCGAGGTCTAAAATCTTTTTTTGTAACTGTTGATATTAACTACAGATTTTATGAAGAAACAATTGCAGGTTTCAATGGAAAAACAAAAAAGGAAGCCAACTGTGAACAAACACAACGAGAAGGTCCAACACGTTTCACACAGGTACGCTGGTTATGTGTAACAAAAAACATAAATTTATTGGTGCATTTAATTGACCTGGTAGATTTCAATGCAATAGTTAGAAATGGAAATTGAATTTATTATGTACGCTGTGGAAGTTGTGGTATTTTTGTTGCAATTGTCAGTTAGTAAATGTGACAAGAAGGCCATAACTCATTATTTTTCCTTTTGTTTTCCATTTATGGCATTGAGTATGGTTGGTAAAAGAGTGGCCATGGTGGGAGCGCTGCCACGAAGGAATATATCACTCATGGCATCAATGTTTTACTCACAGGTTGATATTGAGGTGCCAGATTAAACAGGGACTAAAGTCAAAATTTTTGGTATTTGCTTTATTGTAAGATTTCAATTGGTATAATGTGGATCTATAGAAATTGCAATTTCGATAGGATGGGGCGCGGCACTTTCAATCTAAAGACCATATTTTGTGCCAAATCGAATATGCAATATACAAAATTGTACAAGTTAAGTATTGCTCAAAACATTCAATGAATAAAAGCAATACACTGAAGGAGATTACAAAATAGTGGAAAAATTATTTACAAATATAGTTGCAGTTTTAACTTCGAGTGAACACTTATTTACATTAAATCATTTAAACTATAACAAGACCATGTATTATTAGATATTTGCAAAGAAAACTTATGGAAATAAACTCTTTAAACTCCCTAAATAAGTGCATAAAAATAATTAACCACTCAATTTAAAACTATACGTATTATATGCAAAATCATTTGGTAGACAAATTTAAAAACAAAAATTATTATTGATTTATAATTTAGAGTTACATCTTTAAATGTTTAAACATTTGTATGGGAAAGCTTCACTATCTACTTATGGAACATTGTCTATTTTTATGTTCATTCACTTATAAAACATAAATATTTTTTATAGGATATTTTTTTTGGAAAGTAGAGTTGGAAAAAAGCATTGGGGAAAAAAAATTTCATACCATGACAGGCGCCTGGCCTACAGCCTGGCTTACCGCCTGGGTCCTTCTACCCCTTATGGCCTAAAACTAGTCACCTAAACCGTAAAAAAAATTAAAATGCCTTCCCGCCTTTGTTCCTCATGCCTCGAAAGGGGAAAAAACTCATTCAAAAAGACAGGCACCTGGACTAGCACCTGCCTTCCCGCCTGGGCCTTCCGCCTCTAATGCCCCGAAACACAAAAAAAAATGCTAAAAAAATTTTGCCAGGACCACCGGCGCCTGCCTTCCCGCTTGGCTCCCTTTACCCTTGATGCCCCAAAACACAGAAAAAAATTATTTGCCTAAAATTTTTTCTTATGGTCTAATATTAGTCTAAAATTTTTATTTGTTCCATATCAGGTAATGTTGGAATCGAATTCGGTTCTTCATAATAGTGTAATACACGTTGAAAATATAATTACTTTCTTCCACATTTAGAAATATTTTTTAATTTTCGGTAATTATTACAAATTGGTAAACTGTTTCCAAAATAGGTAACTTTCTTTCGTATATCGTATTTTTAAAATTTCACATTTTCGGTAATTATTAGAAATTTTTTCACATTTTCTGTTATTTTGTGTTATGGTGTAATATTTTCCAAAATACGTAACTTTCTTTAAAACTTAGTAATTTTTTCCCATATTCAGTAATTTTGTCTTACGGTGTAATAGTTTTTAAAATACGAAACTTTGTTTTATACTTAGTAATTTGTGGTCCAACATTATGTAATTTCGTCTTACGATGTAATATTTTTCAAAATCCGTAACTTTATTCCATACTTAGTAATTTTTTCTCATATTCATTAATTTTGTCTTACAGTGTAATATTTTCCATAATACGTAACGTTCTTCCATACTAAGTAATTTTTTGTCCATATTTGGTAATTTTGTCTTACTGTGTAATATTTGCCAAAATCCGTAACTTTATTCCATACTTAGTAATTTTTTCTCATATTCAGTAATTTTGTCTTTCGGTGTAATATTTTTCAAAATACGTAACTTTGTTCCATACTTAGTAATTTGTTGTCCATATTTGTTAATTTTGTCTTACGGTGTAATATTTTCCAAAATACGTAACTTTATTCCATACTTAGTAATTTTTCTCCATATTCGGTAATTTTTTCCATAATACGTAATTTTGTCCAAAACATGTAATTTTTTTCCATACTATGTAATTTTTCCCATATGATGTAATTTTAACATTGACATGTGGCATCTTTCTGACCATCCAATCTTTTTCCCGCCCAAATCAATATTTCCCCCCATTTTTTCCCTTTTGCAACCGGTTTCACCGGTTTTTTTTTCTTTTCAAAAAATATTTTGCCATTGTCATCCATAGAAGAGGGTCTCCAAATGGGTTCATTTAAAGAGGTTTCACTTGAGTGGAACCCTGTATATGTAGGCCTGTCATTCGGAAGTCCCTTTCATAATCTGAGAGATAGCAAGGATCACTTCGGATTTAGAAATTGGGACCACACCACACCATTTAGGATCCTTGCACACCATACTGAAGATCAAACTTGGTCAAAATTCAGCTTTCTGAATAAAATTAAAATAAAAATATATTTTGCTATTTGATTATTATAAAGCAAAATTGGCAAATTTTAATTGAAAAATATTTAATTTTTATTTTAAATTTTAATATTAAAATTTAAATAAAAAAAATAAATAGTTCAATGTTAACTATTTAAAATATTATTTACCATCTAGGATGTAGATTCCACTAGTATTAGATCACTAAATAATGACAAATGATATTTTTCTGAAATATAGGATAAATTCATCCAAGGCAATTTATACTCTTAAAAAGATAGTCTTTATAATTTAAAATGTGCCCCTATCTTTTCTAAGGTAGACTTAGGAGGATGAATTCAATTTTAAATTTGTTAGATTTTAAAACAGTTTGAACGTTTAAAAATATTTAATTAAGATTTTAGTGAAGTTTATGCAAATTAAGAATTATTTAATTTAGATTTTAATATATTAAAATTCAGATTAATTCAATTTAGATTTTGTAGAAATTTATAAAAATTCTATTAAAATCTAGATGTATTCAATTAGGATTCGTAGAAGTTTATAAAAATATGATGTAATCAAATAGTCAATGACTTGAAAAAAATTTAAAAATAATAGACTTTAATGGATTGTAAAGGATTTTAAAAAAGAAAATATGAATAAAAATAACCATTCCAAATATTTCCACCATTTCAATGATTTCATTGGAATTTTATCAAAAATTCTTACAAATATAAAATTTTATTAAAATCTATAACTCTTCTAAAATTCATGAAATTCTAAATTAGATACACTTATTTTAGCTTTTCGAATGTCCACACCATAGGAATGTTATATATCTTTATATATAGAAAAATTCTAAAATAATTATATATATATATGTTATTTCTTTTATCCAATAGTTCTGTATAAATTTGTATCTGCAACTTTGCATACGCATGTATTTATTTATTATTTGATAATGTCACAAAAGTTTGTAAACTATATTGACATTGACACTTAGTTCTTCAAATTCTTTATTTTTTATTTTTTTGACAAATTGATCTTTAAATTTGCTAATTTATTTCACTATTAGTCACAAACTGATTGTTCATTCAAGGTTCTGTTATAAGAGACTGATGCGTGTGGTAAATACTAAAATTATAATATTAAATTTACCAAAATTATAGTAGTGGCAAATCCAAGTCGAATCCACAAAAACTGTGTTGAATTCCAATTTAAATTATATCCTAGTAAAATACTGAACTAAAAATATAAAAATGGAGGATTTTTGATTGCTTGCAAAATAATTTAAATTAAATTAAAACTAATGACTACTGAAAAGAAATCAATGAGAGAAATTCTTGGGATCAAAATAATTCATAATACTAGTAAACAATTGATCATAGACATAAAATTCTAATTCTTCATTCAGTTTGGCATAAACAATTGGCACGACCTAATTATTTTATATTTCTCACTAAAATAAACTAATCAATATACGATCATGAATTAGTTATAAATTCTGAAATGAAATCTAGAATCAACGTGACCTAAAATTATCTCAGAAAATAATAAAAAACAAGAGAAAAGCCAAATAAAGACAAACTCTATAAACGTTGTAAAGTTTTAATCTAATTTATGTTTTTTATAGACAATTCAGAGAAACTGTGATCATAATCATTAAAGTGTATTTGCTAAATTGAGAATTCAATTTAGCAATAATTCAATCTCACATAAAAACAACGATATCAAATTATAATTATGAGAAATTGAAAATATAAACAACAAACATAGAAGAACATAAACTGAATGATTAAATTAGATTGAAATAAAAATAAGTCTCACAATTGCATAACTAGTTTGGAATTATTCCTAGCCAAGAAAAGAAGTTTAGAAGCACAAACTTGAGAGAAAAACTTAATTCTAATGGTAAATTTGTCTGAAAGCCAGCTCCCCTCATTACAACAATGATAAAACATATTTATACTAAAATCTAGGGTTAAAACTGATAAAATCGCACAAAAATGACCAACTTCGCACCTATCCAGACGCCTGGCCAGGTGCCTAGGCATGCACCTGGGCTACACTGCCTTTCTGCTAATGTCTGCTTAATTACGGTTTTGCCACTGCTTCTTCATTTTTCATCTATTTAAGCTTAAATCTACCTAAAACATATAAAAATACAAATTAATTCATTTTAAGTAAATCAAATATGCTCAAATCAAATATTATGGTGCATAAAATATATAAATATTGCATCCCATCATAGACCAAAGTGAAACTTTAATATGGTTTAGAGATCACATATGCAATGAAATTCTTAGAACGGGGGTTTTCTGCATTCAGGTTTTAATGAGGTTGGTGATTATTTCTTTCTTCTTGCCATGTCTAAGGTTGAATGTGGATGATTTTTGTGTTCTCTATTTTTTTCTTAATATTATTTTGGCGCTTTATTGGGTTTCAGGTTTGGAAGGTGCCAGTCTAGTTGATGTCCTAGCTTTAGACCTTTCTTAGTCATTTTGATTCTTGTTGTTGTTGTAGATTGCATAAAACAACATAGTAAGCTTGTTTTTTAATTTTTAATTTTGTTTTTATTTTGTATATTTAGTCATTTGTAGTTTGCTTACTTTGTATGTTAGTTAATAGCAATTAAAGTTTGTTAGACATCATAGTCAACTAGAAACTTAAGGGGATGAAAACAAAAACATAAACACCAAATGAAATATTTGAGATAACTAATAAAATTTGAATAATTAAATTATACACAATTAATTTTAAAAATAAAAACAAAAATCAAATATGTTACCAAAAAAAAGGCACCCAATGACATTTTAGGATTATTTTAATTCTCTTATGGTTGTTGAAACTAGGTTGTGTTTTCAACCAAGCAAGAGAAAAGAAATTTGCAAAAACTTTAGCTCAAAGCCAGAGTAATCAAAAGAAAAAAAAAAAAGAAAAAAAGAAAGATAACTGAGAGAGCAAAATACCAACTTTACACATTTCATATCTAATTTTTAAATACATATATTGCAAAAAAGAAAACAGTAGCAACATGTGTTGCCTTACCTAACATGTCACAACGTTACTCATTTAATTGTTTGCAGCTTTTTCAACAAAATATCTCTTAATTTCTTGCCTAAATCATATAACAACAAAAGAGTACATTAAGTTACATTTTAACTAAGAAACTAAGTAGTAGAAAACTAAAACAAAATCATCCAAGAGCTCATGAGCTATTGATTAGGCTTCTTTGCACCAGCAAGTGCTGCACTAACAGCTTCTTTCTTTATCACTTAGCCATTATTTTACTCTCTAAAAATTTCATTTTCTAACAATGCTTACAACATTTATAAACTCCCATATGAGGAATCTAAAAGAGTAAGTTAAAGATGTTGGAAAAAGCTGTATCATTGATGAGTAAAACTACATATATATACAACTTGGTAGAGATAAGTACAATACAAAATATACTGCTTTTCATTAGACTCATGAAGCTCAAATCAAATTTTTGTGATTTCTAGTGCACCACATGCAAGTTTTGTGGCAATTTCACTTAGTCTTTCCAGTTTCTGCAATATAACTTGTATTCCATGTTGTGGATAAAGTGTAATAATTTGAAAGGGCAAGCAGACATAGGCTGGAGAAAGGGTGAAGCTGTAGCCAATCTGTATGGATTGCTAGAAGAAACACCCATCTGAGCAAAGTGTTAGTGGTTTCTTGTCCAGCAAAGTAAAATGTTGTACACTCATCAGCCAAATCGCCCACTGAAATCCTCTGGCAGTCATTGGCATCATGTGAAGGTAAAATTGAGAGCTTTCTATAAGAGATGGAGAAGAAATAGTTGTAGAAAACCAAAGAACAAATGAAAATGCAATAAAATCAGCAAAACCACACACTTTCATTGATCTGACAAACATATATATATCCAACACTAACTTGAACAGTTGATTCTACCTAATCTGTCATATTTTGCAGCAAAGCCATGCTTTGACAGATTTTGCTACCTAAAGTGCCATGATTTTGGCTTATAAATTGACTACTGAATGCAGCAAAACTTAAGCTAAATACACACAAGTAACCATGACATTTGGACTGAAATAAAGCCAAAAACATAACTAAGCTAACTGGTCCTTTTGCTGGTCTGGTTTTCACACCGGATCAACATTCTTCTCACCTTTCTAGCTTTGCTTCCAAAACAGCAAAAGTGCCATCTCTAACATAATGGTGAGCCTTCAAAAGCACTCCAAGAAAGTCATTTTCAAAGTTGTCTTCTTCATCACTCTTTACCTTGTTTTCTCTTTCACTGATTATTTCTAAAATGCAGTTGGGTATTTTATCCTCAAGCATGTCCGATTCAATATTTTCGCTGGTTTTAAAGAACTTGCTGCATAAGATGGATCAATGACATTATTAATGAAAGAAGAGGCTAACCATTTTCTAACACTTTAGATTAATCTAAAAGGAATTTTTACCTGATGACAGGGAGCCTAAGTTTGAACAAATTTTTTGTTGTCAACATGCTAGTCTCATCATATCATAAATGTCCTTACTTTTCAAATAATTGCTACCAAATGTTGTTTTAGCAACAACCTGAATTCTTCGTATACCTCCACCTCTTTGCCTTCCTATGTTTTCCACCTTTCCAGCATCATCTCAACACTAGAGATCATTGAGGGTATCTTGCTCTATAAGCAATCCCATCATACACTTAGCATAATCTTTACCGTACCTAATTTATTCTGTTTTCTTTTTTGCCAAAAACCAATTACTTGGTATGGTCCAAATAAAACTAACACTAATTGGTAAATAGGAAAGCTACGTAACTTAATTTCAAACTCTCTCCATGAAAGGCATATTTGGCCATTTTCTGCAATTTTGCCCATTTCTCACCTTTAATAGCTTTTTGACAAAGCCTTCATTGTTGATTTTTGAGAGTGATCCGTCTCTATTATTAAGTAGTTCTTTGATCAATTCTTGTTATGTTACAACCAGTTGAGCTTTAGCTCCTGTTGGTGTAAAACACAACAATCAGTCGTCTCAAGTGTACAAGCATGCCACTTCGAACCTATGACAGTCCAAAGAAAAATAAAATGTGCGCCAATTAATATCAGACTTAAATCAAAAAATTATATTAATTATTAAGAACAAAATAATTAAAGGTTACAAAATGCCTTTAAGATCAAAGGACTTTTTTAATTAAAATGTTCAACTAAAACACTTGATTACTCGAAATAAATTCTAACGAGAATAAACTAAGTAGTCTATGTTTCTGATGTGTGTGGATGCGCAAGCCCTTTTCAAAGTTGGAGAAGCCTCTATTTATAAAGGAGAATGTGGCTCACCAACTCCTTGTGCTTCCGATGTGAGACTGATTCGAAATTTATTTTTCAAACCAAACATTTATACTTTATCATTTTCAAATGCATTTTCATCTCCAAACAATGTGGGACAAAGCTATTCCAAAATCAAGCTTAAATAAATATTAATTTTCTTAAAAATTAATATATAGTCCAAACATTGCCCCCTTGCTTTGTGATTTTGTTTTGGCCATAAAAAATTGCAAAGTAATGTTGAAGTAGCCTATTAAAACCTTGTCATCAACCGTCCCACATGTTCACTGCCTGTATATCCAAAATTAAATCAACTGTTAAATATTTGTCTTGTCAAAATCCACTCCAATTGTAGATGCCATACCATATAAATTTGGTAACTAAATCAAAAACAAATCCTCATACACGGCATGAGCTAATTCAAACTCCAAAAATCTAATTCTCTTTTCCAAAATAAAAAACTTCAAAGAAACTTCCTTTAATATTTCTCTAAACAGGTATAAACCTAAAAGTTACACCATATATGTATGTAAATATATATACACATATGTGTAAATCTTCTTTTAACCTAGCCGACAGCTTCCATATGACTCAAAAAAATTGTAATTTTTTCCATGCAACGTTTGATCTTCACACTGTCAAAAAATAGAATTCAACCTTGCTCCAAACGACAAACACCGAAGACTACAAAACCTCTATGTTGCAGCCTAACATGTAAGTCTAGTTTAATTTATCATTACTCCAGCTTTATGATTGATTTCTTTTGTGCAGTTCAAATACTCAACGTAGGATGTTTCTCTTTGCAGTGTTGCTGAAGAACTGATTGCCTCTTACTTCAACGTCAAAATCAAGGTAAATTTTTTAATTTTTTTTTTATTTTTTAATTTTATTTTTTCTGCCGGCCATGCATAAATTGATGCGACTTGTTCCAGTTTTCTGAGGCTTGTTCTGGCTCCCTCATGGCTTGACCGGCAGCTCAGTTGATTCCCCGACTGGCCGAACTGGATTCGCTGGAATGCGGTGGGGTGCGCGACGGCATTGGCGTGGTTGGGTTTGCGATGGCGGCGGTGCGGTTGGACTGGTTTCGCAGCAGCGGGTGGCATTTGGCTTTACAGCGAGGTCGTCTAGCTTTGCAGCGGGGAGGCATGGAATTCTTCGCAGCGGTGGCATCTGGCTTTGCAGCGGGGAGGCGTGGAAGTCTTCGCAGCTGTGGCACAAAGAAGATGACCTACAGTGTTGAACAACGGGCAGGATGGAGCGTGAATGCGGGTTTGGGGCGCGGCTGGACTCGGGTTGCTGGGATGAAGCGAGGATGGCTGGATCGCACACGTGGTCTGCACTGAAGAGTTGGGCTTGCACACAGACCGGGCTGCTGGGACTGATTGTGGTACAGCACTGGTAGGCTAGATTTGGGCGCGAAACGCGGGCTGCTGGGCTGATGCGTGGATGGCAAGATCGCTGGAGCTGGCTTGCTGGATCACGCATGTGGTCTGCACTGAAGAGCTGGGCTTGTACGCGGACCGAGCTGCTGGGACAGATTGGGCTACAGCACTGGAGGGCTGGATTCGGGCACGCGGAAAGCGAGCTGCTAGGCTGACGCTCAGATGGTTGGATCGCTGGTGCGAGCTTGCTAGATCACGCACGTGGTCTGCATTGAAGAGCTGGGCTTGCAAGCAAACCGGGCTGCTGGGACGGATTGGGCTGCAGCACTGGCAGACTGAATTCAGGAGTGCGGAACGCAGGCTGCTAGGCTGAAATGAGTTTCGGGCTGCTGAGCTTGGAAATTGGGGCGGACCGGAGCTGGTGGCTGGTTGGCTGGACTTGATTTTTTGCACTGGAGCTGGCTCATGGCTGAAAAACCTATATGCAATTGCATATTTCTTCCACACAAATAAAAAAAACAATCCAAAAAAAAAAAATATATATATATATATATATATATATATATTACTCAAACTAATTTTTAATTGCAGATATTCCGCTTCAAAATTGCAATCATAAGGACCAAACCCTATGAAGGAGGAAAAACTCAAAATAAAGAGGCTCCTAATGCACCATCTCAACCTTGTGTATGAGTCAAACTTCAATGTTTTTTTTTAATGACTTTATTTGCAGGTTGCTTACAAAAGCAAGCTTTCGTACGTGGAACAACTTGAAAACGCTATTAGACGTTCCCAGGATGCTGTGGATGATAGAATTTTGATTTAAAGGAATTCGCTTTTTAAAGAATTTAGTATTGGACCTCGATTCAAAAACAAAATGCCTCGAGAAGTGGATTCTATATTTCAATCCCGACCAGACAAAGCTTTATCGTTCTCTTCGAAAACCCTGAACTGGACTAAGTGTTAAGACCCCAAACCTTTCAAGTCATTGCCTGCCACGCCTTCAAATTGGATCTCATGGGTTGATCACTTACATCCTCATTACAGCGACACCTGGCAGAAGTCTGGAATTTATGGTGTGATACGCCTGTCTTGTCTCAACATTCCATGTGACAAGGGTCTTTTAGCCGCTGCATTATACTTTTGGTCTTCAGTCACCAATACTTTTAGTTTTCGGTTCGGCATGATGACACCCACCTTGTTGGATCTGGCAGCTCTCCTCGGCATCAAACCTTACGACGAACTCCTTTCAGTTACTCCCTCGACTCAAAGTGGACTACCACGCTATGAAGAAGTTAAAAACAGGAATCATCTCAATGTTATTTCCTGAAAACACTCCACGGAAAAGATGATCCTCCATCAGAAAAAGAACATATCGCATTCCTCCTTATGTGGCTATGGAGGTACATATTTTGTGTAGCTTTAGTGCAAGTAATGAAAGGATATATCCACATAGCTGAAGCTCTCACATCTGGCTCACCATATACATTTGGACCGCTCGTTCTCGGCCATCTATACTGTGGAATAAACAATGTTGTCAAGTCAGATATGGATCCTCACCATTCTGGTCCCTTTTGGATATTGCAGCTTTGGCTCCATGCTTATTTCCCAGAGAATAGGCCTTCTTTCACAACTAGCTGGCCCAATACTCTTCTAGGACAATAAATTCTACATATGGGCTTGTTGGGTCATTCCGCCACAGGTTGCTTTGACTTCTTTTACTCCATCAGTCGTAGGGCTTCAGAAGCATTTAATGAGCTAACCAAATATTCATTCCTTCCTCCCTGGCTAGACTCAGCACTTAAACCTGATTTAGGCATAGAAAGCAACCTTCCACAGATGAAGTCACTAAAATTAATTTGGTCTAGCATATTAGTCAACCGAGATCTTCCTTTTGGCCGAAGGTTTAAATCCAATCAATGTGGTGTGGAAGTTTACTGCCCGAACCTTGTTGCTTGGCAATTTGGTCTTTGTCAAGCTATCCATGTGCCATGGGTGTCTTCATTCAAGCAATGCTCCATTCATCAGCCATCCTTCTCTACCATAGATGAGTCTGAAAAATGCAATGTTGCATTCAAACGGTCGAGTTATTCTTTCAAGTACACTCATTTCATGTGCAATCACAATGTAACTCGAAACTTTGACAAGCGGTGGGAAAAAATTACCCACTCCATGTTTCAGTGCCCTTCCAAAGATGTAGCCACATGTGTTTTCTCCAGACACGATCCTACTACTAAAGCTTCTGACAGTTTTTCTTTGCTTCCAGCTGATCCGTCACTTCCTCTTTCTCCATGCTAGACCCCAAAAAACGGCAAGTCCCTTATGTCAAACTAGTTTTCTGCTTAATGTGTTTAGGTTAACATTCCAACAGTCTCTTCTGCAGAATCACCTATATCGCATGAGACTCCTCCTAAGAAAAGGAAAAGATATGATATATCTATCAGTCCAAACCAAGAAAATCCATATCATACCTTCGAGGACCAAAGGGCCATTGCATTGTCTCCTTATGGTGACTTGTCCCTAGCAAATGATAAATGCTCTAATGTTGTTACAAAATAGGTAAGCCATCCATCTTCAGTTTATTCTTCTAGTTGTGCATGCCAGTTTGTTTCAAAGAATTTCTTTTGGATTCTGACAGGTCAGTCAAACTTTGGGCAATAACTCATCTTCTCCTTTGATCACACCTTCTGAGGTGATTTTGGTGCGTAATGCGTGATGCGAATCCTAGTGGAACGGATCGTTCTACAATGGTTCAATGGTTACGAAGTTGACCTCGACCTACAATCCAACAAGAGATTGGAACCTTGGTATGGAAGCTTGACCCGTTGTCTATGAGAAAGACAAGAACCTTGCTATAAACGCCACAATCAAAGCTTCATTCTTTGATTGATAAGTTATAAGTTGTTCTTTAGACAAGCCAAAGAAAAGAGAAGAATAATTTTCAAAATAATTGTTTATTCTATTGTATCCCTTATGCTGGCCGAAATTGGCCTTTTAAATAAAAAATATTGTTGCCAAATATGGTTTCCTAAATAATCATCCCTCAAAGGAATAGAAAATAAAAGACTAATATACCCTTAATCAATAAACTAATTTACAAGATAATTCCAAGCTCATTTACGTCTACTCTTTAATGTAGCTCAACAAATTAATAAATGTAGACGTCTTAGGCCCATCTATAACTTCTTCGGCCTTTTTATCCAATGCTTGTTGAATATAAAGCTCCAAGGCCTTCTTTAATTGCTTGGCTCGATTACGTGTCACAGGACCTCCTTGATAGCTCAAACCATCATATGGACCACCTCCTCTGTATGGCTCGATGTCCCCATCAACGCGTCTCCTTCAGCCTCGCCTTCCATCATAGAGGATCCTCCGAAGAACAGCTCCAAGGTACTCTTTTTTCTAACACTCCATGTTTTTTAGTTGATGGTAGCTTATACTTGTCATATATAACACAAGAAGATATAACCTTTCTGGACGAGTTTGATCTTGGAGATGATACTTTTCTTGACGTCGAAGAATTGCTTTGACCAATCTCTCATACTCCGGCTATAGCAATTCTTGCTGTCGACGAGATCGATTCAGATGACGCTGAGATTGATACAGTTCAATGAGCACTAAACTATGTCAACGGCTTTTTTAAGTCGGAATTCGACGTCCTTACCGAAGATGACGTCCGAAGCCAACTACTCACATCGTTTGAAATTCTTGGCAAAACTTCATTAGTTGATGACAATCTCCATTCTTGTGTCCCTAAATTTCATGCTTCTTTTGATCAAGATGTGGACTCTTTCTTGTCTGCAAAATGTGATATCGAGGAGGCCGAGACCATTTTTACTTCATTTTTTACCCTCCAGGCTGACTTCGCCTTGTTGCATGCTAATCATTTGGCAGAGAAAAAAGAAGCCATTGCTTTAGCAATTGAAATCAAAGGGTTGAAAGAAAAGCTATCAATTGCAGAAGCTAATTTTAAGGAAAGAGTCGATCGCGCCAAGCAATTGTCCAATGAGACTCATTCCATCTGAGAGAGGCTTGTTCACACCAAGGAAGAAACTAAAGTAGCCAGGAGCAAGAAATCATAAGCTGAAAAGATAATTCAGCGCTGTAATGCATCATGGGATAACTTGAAGAAAACCTCTTATGAAGCGTTTAGAGATAAATAGTTTACTCAGACATTTTTTATATATTCATTATCTTATTTTGAATAATAAACTTTATTTGACTTCAAGTATTGCACTGCTGAATTTAATGACATTTTTTTTTAAATTAGCCGTGACTTTTGGCCTCGGGCTTGAATCTATCGCACTTGTGTTAAATCCATGTTAAAGAAAATTACTATCATTCATTCTTCAGTCTAAGTTACTCCAACTTGACAAAAAGACAAATGAATAACTAGCAGCCTAGATTGGCCAGCTAATCAAACTGAATGATTTTTTTAGTAACTGGCCATAAAAAATACTCGGCCTAACTTTATTGACTTATCAAACAAAATTACAACACAAATGGATCTAACTCTGATTAAACGAAGTATCTCCAATTTATGGTATTTCTCGGACTTCCTAGCTAGTCAGATAGTACTTCTTCAAGAAGTGACCATTGATCGGATTTGAATGTTTTGATCTGTCGACGTCTTGGAGTTGATATGCACATTTTCCTACTATTCCGGCAATAGTGAAAGGTCCTTCCCAGTTAGGAGACCATTTTCCATATCTTGGATCTTTTGATCCAATAGGCAGTACTGCCTTCCACACTAGGTCTCCTTCGCCAAAACTTTTGAAGCGGACTCTTTTGTTGTATGCACGTGACAGGACCCGACCCGCAAAAATCCTGCCTGCGTGACTTAATGTTACCACTAAGCCACAAGCAGTCGTGAAAACCCGCTAAACAAAATTTTTGAAGGGTAAGAATAACAGACCGAAAGGTTTTCACTACTGCCGGAAATTTATTAAAAATTTCGGCAGCATTTCGGCTGTTTCTAACACTCCCCAAAAATGCTAAAAGTCGAACCTGCAGGGAAAAACATTTCTAAACAACAATTTATTCTACCAGCAAACATGTCCCACCCAATTAAACCACAAATTGGTACATAACTCAACACTTAAACAAATATATTGTTTAAGTACGGTGTAGCTGCACTCAGTCTAAAACTGAGCTGCCTACATACCCTTTCTACAAGGGATCAAGCTACCTGTAGTTNTATACTAAATATGCCGCAACTGATACAATTTCTACTCAAAAGTAACGCCTCAAATACATTTTATAACTCACTTTCAATCACATCAACGTCATCACATCTCCACATCATCGTTCACCTCGTCACCATTTCCAAATCCGCTCAAACACCAACAGTACAACACAACATTCACCAACATTTCAATACAATCATTCACAGCAACTCAATTAATTCAGCACAATCATTTATTCTAGAGAACCATAACACAATATATAAATTCTACACAAATATATATAAATTTCACACGTGCATTAATCAATTTACACCCAATTTTCATATTTTTCAATCACAAACAATTCAAATAAAAAAATAAACATTCTCGAGTAATTTATTTATCATTTCAAAGCAAAAATCACATAATAACAGTCAATTTTTCACAATAATCTATATTTAGCTCAATTAAGCAAAATTCAATATAATCAACAATAATATGCAATCTATATATCAAAACAAAGCTTGAGGAAAGTGCAACACATTGGACAATTCAATTTGTCCACTGGTCACCGGCGGTGGCCGGAAAATTTATCGGAACCCACGGCCAAAATGGCCCTCTTGATTCCGGCCCAACCAGTGAGAATTTCATCAAATTGACGCCGGAATCGGGTTCCTAGGGTCCATATTAGCGGAAAAGAAGCTAACCCGCTGCTGGAACTGACCGGAATCCGGTGAACAGAGGCAAAAACTGCTTACCGGCATTCTCGAGTTTTCCGGCATCTGGCGGTTCCACGAGCGCTCGCCGGCCATGTTGGGTAGAGGGAGGGACCGGCTTCAAACTCCGGGTGACGGTGCAGCCAGATTCTCGCCGGAATCCGGCGGACAGACCCGAAAACCAGCCGGCTTTCTCTCAAAGTTGCCGACGGCCTGGGCGGTCTCTCGGTTGCCCACCGGTGTCGCTGAGACGAGGAGACTGCCGGCTTCAAGCTCCGAGAAATTTCCGGCCCGATCTGGCCGGAAATTGATCGTCGCCGGCGAAGGGCTGAATCACCCTCGGGTGTGCGCGGGAACCATAGGGGAAGAAAGGGGGGGGGCAGCCACGTGCGTGCCCTTCCAGATCCTTCTGGACTTTTAAAATTGATAAAGGCAGGGGCAAAATGGTCATTTTGCCCTGCCACAGCAATTTACCAGAATACCCTTCATGTTATTTCAGCCATAACTTCTCGGTCTTAACTCGGAATTGAATGTACTACTAGTCTACGAACTCGTATCGACTAGCTCTATGCAACGATACCACGGTCAAAACCATAGCACGCTCACACAAAAAGTCAACCCCGAGCCCTTCCTTGGTCAAACTTGGTCAACTCGGTCAACTTTGAAAAATTTTCAATATTTTCCATGGGACGGGGTGTTACAGCACGTGCCATGGCTTTCTTCTGTATTTAAAGGTGATCTAAGGCTGCCAATCTTACTTCATCAATTTCTTCTATCTCTTGCATCATGGCCTCTGTATACTTAGCTGGGGTCAGATTGTTTTGCTGAGCAATGAGCAAAAATTTTACCATCACCTCCATTGGCATAACCGCATCATGCTCATATGTCAAGGTGAATGGCGTTGTGCCTGTTCCTGACCTTTTTGACATTCTGTATGCCCAAAAGGTTTCTGACAATAAATCATGCCAATCTCTTGGAATATCATCCACCATCTTTTCAAGAATCTCCTACAAAACTTTATTCGTTGCTTCAGCCAACCATTAGCTTGGACAAAATATGGGATCAAAAGGGTTAACTTTATCCCATATTCTTTGGCAAATGATTCCACCGCTTCACCAGTAAATACCGTTCCACGATCAGCGATGATGGATTCTGGTATACCAAATCTATGGATTATGTCCTCCTTGATGAATTTGATCACATCAACTTGACTTACTAACTTCATCGGCCATGCTTCAACCCATTTAGTGAAGCAATTAGTGGCGAAGATGATAAATGTATGATGTTTGCTAGATGGAGGATACACTTTTTTCCAATCAAATCCATAGCCCATCCCCGGAATGGTCACGACTTAACTATGGGATTGAAAGGTACGGCAGGAATTTGCTGTACTGGGCCGTGACGTTGGCAAGCTGTGCACCCTTTGGCATACTTGATGCAGTCGGACAGGATAGTTGGCCAATAATAGCCATATCTCTTGATAAACCACCTCATATTTGTTCCAGCTTGGTGTGCCCCACAAATACTTTCATGCACTTCGGTCATCACTAACATTGCCTCGTGTTTGCCCAAACACTTCAAAAGCAAGTCATCTTGTCCTTTTTTGTACAACTCTTTGTCAAATAAGACATACTTCACCGCTCTTAGCCGAATTTTCCTTTCCCTTTTTTGGCTTGGATTCTCCAAGTACTTTACCAATGGAAATCTCCAATCATTTTCATCGGTCTCGATACAAAATATGTCTCCCGTCACATTCCTCTCCTGTAATGACTAAAGATCCCTCTTTTGTATGCTGATGATCCTTTCTGTCAACTCTTCTGGCATAGGAACCCCTGAAGCAATATGGGCCATCTCATTTTCCTCCCAATTCAATTATCGCGGAATATGCTGAAATACTATTTCGTCGAAACTTTAGACCAATTGATCAGCTACCATGTAGTATGGTGATAAAGCCCAACTACGACATTAATACTCACCAGACAATTGTTTTAAAGCCAAAAGTAAATCGCCTATTATTTCAACCATAGATGCCTCCATTTCTTTCAATATTTCCAAATCGATGATCAATGCTTCATACTCAGCTTGATTATTTGAACACTCAAAAGAAAGTTGGAAGGAAAATTTCATCTTCTGCCCTATTGGAGATTCAATAACGATCCCAACTCCTACCAAAGTAAGAGTTCTCGATCCGTCAAAACTTAACTTCCATGGTGTAAGAGAAACTGAGGCTATTTCCACCGGATCTCTCTCTCCTTCTGCTTCCAAACAAGGATGATTGGCCAAAAAATCTGCTAAGACCTAACCTTTCATTGCCTTTTGAGACATATACTTGAAAGCGAATTCTGACATCGCTATTGTCCACTTCCCAATTCTTCCTCTGATGATAGGCTTTGACAGCATGTATTTTATAAAGTCCATCTGGGAAATGATGATTACTCTAGTCGGCACCATATAATGCCGTAATTTTGTCCTGCAAAATACAATGCTAAACATAATTTCTCAATCGGAGAATACTTTAGCTCGTTTGACGTGAGAACTCTGCTCAAATAATACACTGCTTGTTCCTTTCCAAGTTCATTGTCCTGAGCTAGCAAACATCCGATAGAGTTTTCTGCAGCTGAGATATAAAGTTTAAGCGGCTGGCCCTTACGCGGCGGCATAATAACTGGTGGATTGGCCAAATACTCTTTGATGCGGTCGAACGCTTCTTGATGATGACTCTCCCATTTAAATTCATCTTCATCTTTCAGCTTCAACAAAGCTGAAAAAGCTTGAATTTTTCTAGATGAGTTTGAAATAAATCTCCTAAGGAAATTGATTTTCCCAATTAAGCTCTGCAATTCTTTCTTATTCCGAGGAGGCTTGGCTTCTACGATCGCCCGAGCTTTATTTTTATCCACTTCGATGCCTTTCTGATGAACTAGGAAGCCTAGAAAATTTCCGGCCGAGACTCCGAATGCACAATTTTGAGGGTTCATCTTTAGCTTATTTTTTGTCATTCGCTCAAACGCTTTCCTCAAATCGGCCACATGACCTCGCCGAACATCTTATTTCACCACGACATCATCAATATAAACTTCTAGAAGCTGTCCAATCATGTCATGAAAAATTGCATTCATCACTCTCTGATAAGTTGCTCCTGCATTCTTTAAACCAAAAGACATGACGACCCATTTGAACGTTCTGATTGTACCAGAACATCTAAAAGCAGTCTTGGCATCGTCATCTTCTGCAATGAAAATCTAGTTATATCCAGAATGTGCATCCATAAAAGAAAGAATCTCATGTTTAGCTGCCCCATCTACTAGTAAATCAACAACTAGCAACGGATATTCATCTTTGGGCCTAGCTAAGTTCAAATTCTAGAAGTCACTGCATATTTTGAGTTTCCCATTCTTCTTTACAACTGGGACTATATTGGCCAACCATTCTACATAGCGAGCCGTTCAGATGAAGCCGGCTTTAACCAATCTTTCGATTTCCTCCTTCACCTTAAGCATGACCTCTGGCGACATTCTCCTTGGTGGTTGCTTAAATGGCTGAAATCCTTCTTTGATTGGTAGACGATGTTCCACCAACTTTCTGTCTAAACCAAGCATCTCATGTAATTCCAAGCAAAACAATCTTTTAACTCCTTTAAAAGCTCAATGATTTTAGCCTGTAGCTTAGTCTCTAAAAGGCTACTTACAAAAGTTGGCCGAGGATCTTCGTCGGTTCCCAAATTTACTTCTAGCAATGGATCTTGAACCTCGACCATGGAGTCATCCATTTTCTTCGGTGCCAGTTAGATGTTATCAAGGATGAATTCTAATTCTACCCCAGAGTCATCTTCCATGATACATTCAACCAAATCAATGGCCGAATTATTTTCCAACTTCTTTTCTGCCATGTACACCACAAGTTTTTTTATGGTGGTATGGACTGCCATCGTTTTCTCTTCTTCATTATGGTGTATATTCATTGAAAACCTTTAGTGTTCAGCTTTGATATCTGGGCAATCGTTGGTCATGCCAACTCATCACAAAACTCTTTCGTCATCTTGTGAGGCACCCTGTCATCTGTCCAGGCCATAACCCCAACAGGAGGGCCATGTTTATTATTGCCAAAAAATTGGACGAGACCAACTTTTTCTTCATAATACCAAGCCTTAACTACATTGGCACTGACTAAGAAAGGCTAGCTATTGGCCTGAACCATTTCAACATTTTTGCCATTCCAAAACCATAAGGCCTGGCGCAACTAGGACGGTACGCACAAGCTTGCATGAACCCAATCCCACCCCAATAATGCATTGTAGCTGGACCTGGACTCTACCATGAAAAATGCGATCATGGTAGATTTTTCCCCCACAGTAATCTCTATAGGCAAAACTCCTTTAGCCTTAGTGATTCCTCCTTGGAAGTTACTGGCTGTCAAATCAGTTGGGACGAGATCTTGCTCACTCTTACATAGTTTAGCTAACATGGAAGCCGACAAGATACTTACTGCTGCTCCATTGTCAACTAAAACCTTATTTATAGGTACTCCATCGAAATGAGCGTTGATGTAAAGAGGCTTCAGATGTTGCGTCATCCCTTCAGTCGGCTTTTCAAGCACTATCCGTTGGGAGCTAGAATTACCTGGTTCTTTTGTTGAAGACTTGGAACCTTCTACAATTTTCACCCTGACATCTCTAGTTTCAACGACATCTCCTTCCATTACACTTGCCTGGTTGGCATGAGCTTCAAATATCAGCGATAGAATAGTAACCATGTTGATGGCCACCTATTCCATTAAAGCTTTATCAGTTGAGGAAACTACCATGTCTTTTTCCATTATATCCTCATCCAAGTCTCTCAAGCAGGAGATCATCTCAGTGCTTTGTTTTCTTACCCAAATTTTTTGTCCCGGAAACTCCAGATGAGGAGACAACGTTCTGAACTGAAGCTACAACGTTCTGCTCACATTCCCCCCCCCCCCCACAATGTCGATCATTCAACCTCACTGATCCGTTCTACAACTTAGGTCCTAGACGTTGGAAAACATAATTCTGGTTGTGACTTTCCAGTTGTGGCTTTGTCCTGTCGAGTTTTTGATTCCTTGTCGGATGCTTTATTCCTTTATCCTCAACCTCATGCTTACACTGAGTACAAAGCACCTTAGAAAGAGATTCGGCATTTTCGGCCGAATACTCTCTTCTAAACTTGACATCTCTCTTCCAAACTCTTACGGATGACGTCTGTCACAGATCCACCCTAACTCTGGGTTTTGCCAAGTCTGAAATATTGGCCAAAACCATATTCACTTCAGCCAATGGGAAATGATTACCATCCACTTCCATTATTTCTTTCCCTTTCTCAGGGAACTTCAGTGTCCCCTTCTCGATCAATGTCTGAATAGTATTCCGAAAGACTACGCAATTGGTAGTCTGATGAGACCACATGCCATGCCATTTGCAATATGGCTTCTTCTTCATCTCCTCCGCTGTAGGTAGAATATGGCTGTTATGTAATTTAATTAGCTTGTCGGCCAACAGATGGTCAAAGATTTGGTCAGCTTTGGAGATGTCAAAACTGTAGACCTTTTCTGGTTCGACTCGATTCTTTCTCATGTCCATCACCAGCTGTGGAACTTTCGGGTTCCTGGTTGGTTTAGCAAAAGCTTTGCAAACATATGGATGTGTAGCTACTACCTCAGCCGCATCCACTTCAATTGTTCCATCTCCGCTTTCTTGGTCTTTAGCTTCCACCAAGTGAATTTCAATATTCGGGTCTTTGTAGTATGACCCTCTGGACGAGTTCTCCCTCTGGTACTCCTCCTTCAAGATGCCTTCATATCGAATGGCCCGATAGACCAACTCAAACAAGTCATGGAATTTTGTCCCCTCAAACTTCTTTCGAAGCTTGTAGCTCAGTCCGCCTTGTGCTAGCTTGACGAACTCTCGTTCCGATATGTTCAAGTGACATCTGATCATCGCCTTCTTAAATCAGGTTATAAATAAATACACCAACTCTCCATCCATTTGTCGCATACGCGATAAGTCAGCCATGAAAATCTCTAGCTCAATTCTGTAGAACTGCTCTTGGAACTTCTGCTCCAATTCTTGACAGCTATGAATCGAGTTTGGCTGCAAGTTGATGTACCAGGTGAAAGCTAGACCTATCAAAGAATTAGCAAATAGTCGCAACTTTAGAAAATCACTGGCCGCTGCTTCTCCACATTGGATAGTGAAATGGTCTATGTGCTCCACGGTGGATTGTCTTTTCTTGCCAGAAAATAGGGTGAAGTCAAGAAACCTGAATCCCCTAGAAAATTTGATCCGGTCGAAAGCGTCGAGGTACGGCCTCCTATAAGATGGACGTCCTGTCCGTCTAAATGCAAGACCCATCATCTCTTGGATGATGGTCTCAACGGCTTCCCAATCCATGCCTTGACTGTGATTCATCAAGTTTGGTCCATTCCTTCGTGCCAGGGCGTGGAAGTCTGCTTGATAGGCATGGGCATCATAGTGTCCATTCCTGTAGTTCTGTCCAAAATGCTCTGCATGCCCCCCGCCATGAATCTGGTTCTGAGCTGGCAGGTTTCCATATGTCGGAACATTCGCTCTCCCTCCATGTACGTTGGGTACAGTCTGGAAAGCTTATGTCAAGTGTTCTTCCTTACCATCATTCACGGTCTGACCTTGGTTATCAGCATGCCCCCAGGCAAGAACATTGTTCCTAGCCGGTGGGGGAATGTAAGGTTGGACTTGGCGTTAAGGCATAAACCTTACATCGTTTCCACTGGACCATACCTGAAAGGTCGGTGCCTTAATCCTTAGCGTGTTGCCATTGGGTACGGCCTGAAAGGCCTGCACCTGTTGTTCCTCCTGGCCGTTAGTCAGCCTTGCGTCATTCGACGCAGCTTGGGTTGTCTGCATCTGCTAGAGCATCAATTCCAAGATTCCTTGCAACGTTTGCTACTGGGTCTCCTGGTATGCTTCCATCTTTCGGGACAACTCGCGGATCGAATCCTAAGTAGACATCTCTGTCGTGTTCGGAGTCTTGTCAGCTTCCCTTTCAATTCCATCCTCATCTGACACGTTTCGACTGCTAATGCCGCCACGGTTGTTAGATTCATGATTCTTGTAACAAGTCTGCACCATTTTCTCAGTCGAAAAAAGAGGTCCCATCGAGCGTGCCAAAAGATTTGTTGGTGTAAAACACAACAATCAGTCGTCTCAAGTGTGCAGGAGTGCCACTTCGAACCTATGATAGTCTAAAGAAAAATAAAATGTGCCCCAATTAATATCAGACTGAAATCAAATGATTGTATTAATTATTGAAAACAAAATAATTAAAGGTTATAAAATGCCTTTCAAATCAAATGACTTTTTAATTAAAATTTTCAACTAAAACACTTGATTACTCGAAGTAAATTATAACGAGAATAAACTAAATAGTCTATGTTTCTAGTGGGTGTGGATGCGTGAGCCCTTTTCAAAGTTGGAGAAGCCTCTATTTATATAGGAGAATGTGGCTCACCAACTCCTTATGCTTCCAATGTGGGACTGATCCGAAATTTATTTCTCAAACCAAACATTTATACTTTGTCATTTTCAAATGCATTTCCATCTCCAAACGATATGGGACAAAGCTATTCCAAAATCAAGCTTAAATAAATATTAATTTTCTTAAAAATTAATATATGGTCCAAACAGCTCCATTCCACTAAAGATAATTTTTTTCCATCACAAAAATGATAAAAACCATAGTCAGTATTTTATAGCTTTACAAGTATTTTTTTTTTTTGTAGAACGATGTTCAATAGCTTCTCACCATATATTTTGATCCAGGACTCGATGTGAGGCTGACATTTAGAGAATATGGCATGTGACAAACCCATAGGTGTGGCCATGGCTTCCTTTTTCATGCTTAAAATTTCTTTTGTGTTTCCATACATGAATTTGTTGGAGGGCATTTGATTCCTTGTGAACCCATCAAATACTATAAGCGAGAATGAACCAACCATAATTTATGAAATATTTTGACAATAGCTAACACAAGACACAAATCTAGAAAGCTTGAAAAAATCACTACAAGTACTCCCACTGAACTCATTTTTTTCTTGCTGTCTTGCTCTTTCAATCGATTTTATGTCAAAATTTAAAGACATATGCTTTTACTAAAAGCATTTGAGGCATTTGTAGCTTATTAGTACAAGAATGATAACAGTTTCAGAGTCCTACTTGACTTTTCTATGCATAAATGTGTTAGAATTTAAATGTATTACTCTCCATAATCATGAAATTCACTTACAAGTGCTTATTTGTACTAGTAACGGGACTGAGTTTGGTTATTGACTTTTGCAGTGAAGCTCTTGGACACACTATCTCAATAATATTTTAGTCAGCTCATTAGGCTAAAGAACCCAATATTTTCTGAAAGCTCGCTTGACTTATCTCTAATTTATAAATTGGTGACTAGCATATGAATTCTGTTTATAGATAAACAGAATGGTATGGATATGCAGGACAACAAATTTTACTATCTAGCTGTGACAGTTAAGGTGTACCATGAGATAGGAGAATAGGTTTTAAATTGGTGTGTTCATTAGTACTGCGTTTGTTTTATAGGTAAAAAAAACTTATCTAGATCTTCATTAGTATATGGAGGTTTATGAAAGACTTTTATTAACAAAAAAAAAACATACAAACGTTACTGGATGGACTTATATCACTCCCTCAATATTTCCTCATTGGATGCATCATCAAAGCTGTTATTTTTCAAATTGTCTATCCGTGAAAAACAAAGTGAGTTTATTATTATTATTATTCACTAGTAAGACTGCATAAAACAACTAACTAGTAAAATTTGATGACATTCCAAGGTTGTTATACTTCTCATTATGTTATATATTCCTTTATGTTTGATCACCATTTGTCCAACACTCTTTAATCTCTCATGAAGGTTATGAATATTAGATCAGATTGGAATAGAATCTGTCACTTCTAATAATAGCATATAAGAGTTTTGAAATTGGAAACATGATTAGCAGATCCAACTGTATATTTAATGAAATTACTTCGAAGTTTGACAGTTGATCGAGGGAGCAGATCCATACAATTGAAGATAATTCTTTTGGCATATCATAAGCTGTAGGGTTGGCTATGGCTTCCTCTTTCATGCTCAATATTTCTTTGGTGCTTCCATGGATGAATCTGTAAGTAAGGCCTTTAATTCCTTGGGACTGCATCAAATACTGTATGCGATTAGGAATCTACCATAGTTTATGAAGTATCTTGATAAGAGTTAATACAAGAAACAGTGCCAGAAAGCTTGAGAAAATTCTCCCCCCCCCNCCCCCCCCCCCCCCTCATTTACCCTTTTCAATCTACTAGACCTCAAAACTTACAAATTTGCTATTATTGAAGAAGCTGTGGAATTATGCATACCGGTTTTGGAGTGTTTGACCCTTCTTGATGATCATAAATGTATGGCCTTTTTGTACGAGTGGTCCTGCAGTTGACAATATTTAATCAACGAGTCAAAAATGAGCTATTTTTAATTGACTTAAATAATGGAGTAGTTGAGCAATTCCTGAGAATCACGTATGACCTAATAGTTTAATAGTAATGGTAAGGCTTGCTAGATTTTCACCATAATGATGATAATAATACGAATTTAATTACCATAATGTTAATCTGGTGAAACATTAGGCATGGAAGATAATTAAGATTGATTCCAAAATCAGGCTTCCAAGTGTAATGTCAATCCTTGTGATTCAGTAGTTTGGATTTGATAGAAAAGCACTATATACCTTGAGTTCTATTTCAATCAAATTTTTGAAGAAAATCCTTGCACATGAATTCCAATTGGAAAGAGACAAAAATCAGCTTTGATTTTGAGATTTGAAGCTGAAAAGGGAAACTTCCTCATTTACAATGGTTGTCCATCACCACAGAAACTACATACTTAGTATTTTCAAATGATTACCCTGGGCGTAAAAAGAAACAAAGTATGCAAGCAGTTTGTGCCTAACCTATCTATGTTCCAACAACATTTCAATTTGCCTGAATTGCCATACTTTTGCCAAACAGATAGTAAATTAAATAAAATAGTTGAAAACACACTTAGCGTATTGATGTTTGTCTTTAAGAAGGGTTTGTGTATTAGGCCTTTCTAGACACTAAACGCAGATGACAAACATTCAAATCTTGTTGGTATTCCCTCAATTATTGACCATAGGTTGCATTTCCAAAGCTTTTTATTTTCATATTGTCTATACATGAAGAACAGAATGAGGTTAATTCCTAGTTTCTCAATGGTAATACTGCATAAAACAATACAGTAGCATTTCATGACATTTCAAGGTTGTTCTACTTCTGCTTAAGTTAATTAATATAAGGAGGATTTGTTACAAGGAAACGAATCTTCTTTCAAGTTGGTCACTGCTTGTCCAACACTCTTCAATCTTTCATGAAGATAATGAATATACCAGATTGTAATAGAATCTAGCACATCTAAGAATAGCACATTAGTTTGAAGTTGAAATGTAATGCAGATCCAATTGTATCTTTTATGGGAAATCAGCAACCTATTTATTGAAACTACTTCAACGCTTGCAAGTTGGAATTATGCTAATCTATGATCAACATAAACATTCCCAAAAGTCACTCTGATGTGTACAGACAATTCTTATAAAATGGCAGTAATTGTAAACTCCCACATATTAGGACTCAAAAGGCTCCGAATCAAATCACTATATTTACGAGTTCACCATGCTCAAGTTCTATGGCCATTTCCCTAGTCTTTAAAGTGGCTGTAATATCACTTGTATTCCATGTTTTGGATGGAGTGTAATAGAATGAAATGGCAAGTGGACGTAGGCTGGAGAAAGAGTGAAGCAGTAGCGTTGAAGAATCATTGAAAGAGCTATCTTTGCTTCCGTGACAGCAAAGTTGCTCCCTACACAATTCCGAAGTCCCATTCCAAATGGCAAAAATGCAGCTGGGTTGTTTTTAGTAGCTTCAGAGACGCCTTCTGAGAATCTTTCTGGTTTGAACTCGTTCACATCTTCTCCCCATATTTGTGGATCATGGTGAACTACTAAAGTTGACATATATAGGTTTAGATTAGTAGGAAGAATCAGCTTTCCCAATCTAATCTCCCTTTCAACTTTTCTTACAAAGCCAATAACAGGAGGATATAATCTCAAAGATTCATTAAAGACCATGCTCATCTGCAAAAAA
>QANX01000724.1:0-19784 GCA_003254975.1 Ochetophila trinervis | reverse complement strand
AAAAAAAAAAGGTAATTAGTACTTCAAATTTTGAATGACTTTATTGTCGTTTACCTGAGTTTGACTTACTGTTTTTAATTTGCCTATGCTATCAGGATTTGGACTTTCACGGCCAAATAAATTAAGCACCTCCTTTCTAACTTCTTCTTGCCAATCTGTGTTGATTGCTAAAAGAAAGACAGTCCACCCAAGGAAAGTGTTAGTAGTTTCTTGCCCAGCAAAATAAAATGTTTTACACTCATCAACCAAATCGTCCACTGAAATCCTCTGGCTGACATAGGCATCATGGTGAGCCTCTAAAAGTAATCCAAGAAAATCACTTCCAAAGCTGTCTACTTCACCACTAGCTACCTTCTCTTCTCTTTCCTTGATTATTTCCATAATGCAGTTGCGTATTTTTTTCTCAAGCATGTCTGATTCAATCTCATCGCCAGTTTTAAAAAACTTGCTGCAAAATGGATGAATGACAAAATTGGCATGGGGATTATCATTTTCAAACTCTAAATGTATCTAAAAGGAATTTACCTGAGGCCAGGGAACCTAAGTCTGTAAGTGTTTTTAGTCGTTAACAAGGCCAATCTCATCAGCATCTCAAAAATGTCCTTCCCTTTCATGTAATTACTTCCAAATGCTGTTCTAGAAATTACTTCTGATGTGAACAATCTAAATTCTTCATGTACTTCCACCTCTTTACCTTCATATGATTTCCACCTTTCCAGCATCATCTCAACACTAGAGATCATTGCAGGTACCATACCCTGTTAAAAATTCCATCATACAATTAGCATAACCTCTTCCTCTATTATCAAAATTTTCTAAACAGTGATTAGTAGATTCTTGGCAATAATGACAACCACACCTAATGTACTGCTCTGTTTCTTTTTCACAAACAATCACTTGCCATGTCCAAATAAAAGTAACAGTAAATGGTATATAGTAAAACTATGAGCTTACTTTCAAACTCTCTCCATGAAAGGCATAATTGGCCAGTTTTCGCATTTTCGCCCATTTCTCACCATTAGTGGTCACAAGACCATCTCCTAATAGCTTCTTGACAAAGCCTTGATTGTCAGGTTTTGAAACTGATCCATCTCTATTATTAAATATTTCCTTTATCAGTTCCTGTTCCGTTACAACCAATTGAGCTCGAGTTCCATACCACTGAAGATAGTTCTTTCCTGTCACACAAAAAATGATGATGATGTTGATGATGATTATGAGTGAAATATTCAAAGAATGATATTCAATAGCTCGTTACCATATATGTTGACCCAGGAGTGGACATGAGGCTGAACTTTAGAGAATATGGCATGTGATAAACCCAAAGGGGTAGCCATGGCTTCATTTCTCATCCTCAGTGCTTCTTTGGTGCTTCCGTACACGAATCTGTAAGAAGGGCCTACGATTCCTTGTGAGCCCATGAAAGACTGTACGCGAGAAGGAATCCACCAAAGTTTATGAAGGATAAAAGCTAACAGAAGACACAGAACTAGAAAGCTTGAAAAAATCACAACAGGGTCTCCCAACAAACTCATTTTTCTTCTTGTCTCGCTCTTTCGATCGGCCCTATGTCAAAAGTTAAGAGATATGCTTTTACAGGAAGTGTTCGACAGACAAAGATGCCAGTTTCATAGTGTTTTGTCCTTGTGTGGAAAGAAGCAAAGATGATCATGCGTGACGTTCTACAGATAAGCATACCCTGCCAAAGTGGAATTAGTAAATGCGTGACTTCATGCGTGACGAATAAGATATAAATGGGCTACTGTGGCTGCATGCGTTAAGCAATTTACTTTTACATGAAGGGCCTCTTGGTAAAAATTGTCATAAGGCAACCCACCTGTCGTTGTAGTTAAGGGTGGGCAAAACTGAACTAATTTATTTAAATTGAATTAAACTGTTTTTTCAATTCGGTTTGTAAAAAATAAATAGTTTGATTCAGTCTAGAAATTATCTAAATTATTACTAACAATTTAGTTTGCAGTTTAAATAATTTTTAGACCGAATCAATTCAAACTGTCACTAATATATAATATATTTTTTATATTTTATTATTATTAATAATATATATTACTAATATAATTTTTTTTAATATTTTTTTATTATTAATAGGTAGTTTTGAATTTTAATAAATATTTTTTATTTGATTATTTTTAGTTTGGATTTTAAATTGTAATATTTTTAGTTTGAATTTAGTATGTAGTATTAAAATTAGTTTAAATTTTGAAATTTAAACTATATTATTAAATTAAATTTGAACTATAAAATTAAATAATAGATTATTGATTTGTATTTTAATCCTGTAGATTAAGTTTGTACTATAAATTTAAATATTACAGTCTAAACCGTTCAATTAAACCGAATAAAATTGTTCATAAATAAATTAATTTAGTTTAAACAATTTTAACAGTTTAATTTAATTTGTTATTAAATTAAATTGTCAATTTTTAACCTGAATTTTTATATAAAAAAAATATGTTCAAACCAGACCGATCCACATTTACACGTGGTTCAGTCAGCAGTGGAAACTTTATCAAGGTCCGGAACAAAATTGCTAATAAAAGGAGTCAACCATTTATTGCAAGTTTACCATAAGCCGTGCTGGGTCATTCAAGATTTTAATCAAACACGGGAAGGGCATGAGACTCAGCTAAATTATACCATCGACTTACGTCTGATTTTCTGCACGTCCCAATGCCATTTCCTAATATCTTCTTGACGAGTGTCTGTTTCTCTGGTTTGGCCTATCTCTCTCAGCCTCTCACTCAAAAGTCACTTTCATCAATAGGATTTAGGAGCAAACCATTTGAGATATTTTCCCATCGTCCAAAAGATCAACTCTGTCAAAGTTCAGCTTGTGGAGCCAGACTTTAAGAAAATAAAAAATAAATAAATAAGAAGAAGAAGAAACGAAAGAAGGTTTTTTTGATAAATGTCCACTGCAGAGGAGCTGTCTAGACTTTTGTCCCTAATTTTTTAAATTTAATCATTTACCTGATTAAAAGGGCAATTATTATTGAAATTCATTTTTCTATATTGGGGCAAATTAATTGACTGGTGGATTAATTGGGATGATTCTTCTCGGTACTTTCCGTCTAGTTTTCAAGGGGAAAGTCAAGATGATGTAAAGTTTAACCCACGTGGAGTAGTGGTCCTCATTTGATTTGGTAGGCAAAATTGGACCTATTCCAAGAGCAAACAAAGTCATCAAAAGTAATAGCTATTAAATATCATTAAAATTAGCAATGCAAGAAACTCTGGATGATCAATAATGGAGGTTATTGAAATTAGCAGAAATAATCAAATGCTGAATGTCAAAATGATAAAAATATTTTTTTATCTAATACCATCTTTAATGGTTATTTTTATTTTTAAAAATTATTACCATATAAAATAAATAGAGAGTCTAATTTAAAAATCTTTTTCAATAGCTCTGTCTAAATAATCTGTTAAGATGATGTGGCATAAAAAAAATAAAAAATATCTAAAATACTGTCTACTTCTAAAAAATTTATTAAACAGTATAATTCATTAATTATATTTATTTTTATTAATTTTGGTTAACTTTTAGATCTATTTTAGTTTATTTTGAACACAACCACTGAAGTTAACTTTTAGATAAACATAATCTATTAAATAAGCATTGTGCCACGTAAACAGAAAAACTTCTATTTCTTCTACAACATAAATTCAAATAGAAAAAACCATTAAAAATGCTCTAACAGTCTTGTGTATATGATTGACATGAAATGTGAATTACCTATAATATCTTTAATGAAATATTTCATAAAAAAAATCTATGTATATCTCCTCCTTTTTTTTTCCCGTTCAGATTTCCATTTCAGCTTCTCTCTTTTTTTTCTTTTTCTTCTTTTTTTTTTCTCATCCAAATTCATTCTTTCCATGTTTACATTTGAAAAAAAAAAATAGAGCTTGCCTGAAAAATAAAAGGAAAAAATGAAAAATAAAATTGAAATGACCAAAGAGAGAAAGAATAAAAGGAAGAACAAAGTGAAAAAAAATAAAAAAAATAAAAATGCCATACGAATGTCATAGAGCAGACAATTGGGCATTCTAATTACATTTAAAAAATAATAATAGGGGAAAAAAAAGTTGGTTTCACGCTTGGGGTGCTGGGCTGTCCGTGTCCGGTGGCTTAGGGGGGATGGGTGTCGGGTATGGGGCCGGGCTGAGGAGTGATGGGTGTAGAGAGGGTATAGCCTGGTTGGCAAGCTGGGCACTGTTTCTCCTCCTTGATCTCTTTCATTCAGTGTATTTGTTCTTCCTCTCACAAAGTTTGCAAATTAAAATTAATAATTTCTCTAATCAATATTTAGAAGCAAAAGTATAATATTTATTTTTGGAAAAAAAAATTAAGAAGACCCATGAAATAGAATGGATTTGAGTGAGAAAAAAAAAAAGAGAAGAAAAAAATAGTTTTCAGAGAGACAGAGAGAGGAAAAGAACGAAGAAAGATTTTTTTGTCTATGTTAAAAGTATAATTGACAATTCACCTATAAATGCACAGTAAATTAAAACAGAAAAATAAATTTTAAAAATTAAGAGCAAATGTCTTCGTACCACCTTTGTGGTAGGCAATTAAAAATAATAATAATCGGTCTTGGTTGGAACATTTAAGAGGTAAATAAACCCATGAATCTGTCTATGGCTTCCATTGATGAATCTGCTACATGGATTTTTGAATAGGGAATTTGGACAGATGCTTATGTGGGCAAGAGGTTAATAAAAAATGTCCATAGTTTTAAAAAAAATTAAAAAATGCCCATAAGTTATCAATTTTCACGAGGAACAACTAAAAATTCATTCTCAATCAATTAATACTATCACCCACTCGATTTTTAGGGATTTTTTTACGGTTTCGCTAGTTTTTTTAATTCCACTCTACCCCGCCCTATCTCTCTCACCCTTCTCCTCCCTTTCTTGTCTCCCGTCTTCTCTTTCTGTTTGTCGTCGGCAATGACTCAGATTAAAAAAACCACTGGCAAAGAGAAGCCAAATGTCGGCCATGAAAGAAAAGAAAAATAATCGCTGCCAACAAAGAGAAGCAAAAAAAATTTAGAGAAGAAAAATGCAACCACAAAGAAGAGGAAGGTCAGTGACCCACCAAACGTCGGCCATGGACTAAGATTGACACCGGCTCGAACCGAATATGAAGAAACCAAGTAACAATTTGAGTAGCAACCGAAGGTTAATTTTTCTCATTGTTCTCTTATTATTTTTGTGTTGTACATGTGTTTATCATTGTATAAAACAAATGCACATGAGTTAGATATTAACCGGAAATTATATTTGGTTGTGTTATGTGGTAATAATAGTTTGAGAGACATATGCACATGGGTTTTGTAGAATTGAAAATATTTTTGGGTGTTTTGTGTGGTGGTGATAATGTTATTTCTAGAGTTTATTTTATTATCATTATTATTTACCCCAACTGAAGGCAGGGGGCCCTTTCTTTAGTGGGATGGAGTATAATGCAGAACGTCAAATTATTATGTCTTCTATCCCTCCCAATTCAGTTGGGGTCCCCTATCTGTGGGCGGGGTATATAATGGCGGGATATATTTGTCTGGCATATTTGTCTAAATATATTACATTTATTGTCAATTATTCACCACGCCTAACGGTACGGGGCCCTTCCAAACTGGGGTGGGATACAAGGCAGAAACAAAATAGTTATTATGTCTTCTACCCTTCCCACTTCAGGCGGGGTCCCATACCTGAGGACGAGATAATATAAAGGATAGTATATTTTTCTAGGTATATACATTCATTGTCAGTTATTCACCTCGCCTGAAGGTAGGGGGCTGCTTCCAAACTAGGGCGGGGTACAATGCAAAAACAAAATACATATTTTATCTTCTACCTCTCCCATTTCAGGCAAGGTCCCCTACCTGAGGACGGGGTAATATAAAGGTGGGATATAGTTGTTTGGTATATTTGTCTAGGTATATCATTATCAGTTATTCACCCCGCCTGAAGGTAGGGGGCCTTTCCAAACTGAGGCGGGGTATAAGGCAGAAACGTCATACCTATTATGTCTTCTACCTCTCCCACTTCAGGCGGGGTCCCCTACCTTTGGACAAGGTAATATAGGGGTTGTGTGTACTTTCAAATAGGAATTCAATTTTACTTTAGAACATTTTAGTTTTTTTTTTTCCTTATGATTAATATTCACTGCACTAATAAAATAAAGCTGAAAATGTGGATGCTTAACTACCATATGTTATTATGCACAGATTATTCTCAGTGTTCAGAAGCGTCTACACAATGAAGGTGTACAGTTGAAGAAGAAAATTTCTTCATATGGCAATATCATCAAGGCCATTGAGACCATCAAGAACAAGCTAACCTTAGATCAACTCCGAGAGTTTCAAAAAACTTATTTCGATCATTTCCTTGATATGCAGAAGCTCGAGCACTAAGGACATGTTATCCAACACCTAGGCTTGTGTATTGTGGAGTACAATAATGACACAATTATGGAGTTCAACTTCAGTGGCACTGGTTTACGTTTCACCGATAGAGATTTTGCACTGATCACTAGATTAAGCTTTAGTGGTGATATTGAGGCCAAAAATATGAAAATTTGGGATATCAACTAATGAAGTCATCCTCTAAACATTCATTATCAAAGTTATTCCACGAGTCCTCATTCAATTGAGTATCTAGATCTTTTGTTTCTTATACTTCTAGTTCTAAGACTTGCAGCCGAGGAATTGGCACGGGGCTGGCAGACATTTCCACTGTTGTTGGAGATGGGACTCCAATTCGTCCATCATTTGATAATGGAATATGATTACTATCACTACCAGAAAAAAAAATTACATGTATAGTTCTCGCACGTTGGAAACTCCTAAACTATGGCACTGGATGAACTACAGCTCTCATAACTTGGTCAACATATAATGGAGATCTATATATAGGCGAGTTTCTTATTTGCTTGTTAATAAAGATTGATATGTGTCTATCAGTATCGTAAGGACATGGAGACACATTTGGAATATTAATCACAAAAAAAACTTCATGCTCAAATCATATTGGCGTGGTTCCAAAAATAATGTTTTATACACTTCATTCTTCAGATCCAATAGTGTAAAACTCTTTTTTATATAGGTAGCTTCCATTTTTGAATCTTCATGTACCCACATACATTGTTCATTTTTTGTCCATTTTTCCATCATAAGATATTTGTATTGGAATCAAATCCATTTTACTACAATTGAAACAATATAAAAATAAAAAATGATGTTAAATAATAATAAAATAACATATTACTCCGACTAAAAATATCAAGCAACATATAAAGTGTTAACCCGCCACAAAGTAAGGGGCCCGCCCAATCTAGGCAAGGTCATAGGCATAAAAAATATTTATCTCTGCCTAGTACCCCGACTCATTTGGACAGGGCTCCCTACTTTGTGGCAGAGTCAACACTTTATTTGTTCCAGTTAAATATTCCACCACATTTTATATACCCCTTGTGTATTCCTCGTCTGTTGGGCGAGGTACATCGTCTTCAACCTAAGGCAAACATTGTTTAGACTGTTTTTTTTATTTTTTTCATTGTAATAAATTATAAAATACACATACTGAAGCACAAAACTAATAAATATGACTTTTTAGCAATGATTTTAACAAAAAAAAAATATAAATTACTTTAGTGATGATTGTAACCAAAGAAATGTAAATTACATTTCTCAATATTGAAGATGTAATGCAATTGCTTTTTTGTATACTTAAAATATTTTGAGAATGAAGTTCTAAATAAACTAAATGGTATTTAACTACAAAGAAAATCAAGAGGGAGATTTTAAAACACAAGTTTTTTTTTCTAAACATAGCACAAAAACAAGTTTGTTTATAAAGATATATTAATTGATGGTGAAAAGCACAAAAAACAGAGCAATGAGAATCAGGTGGGTGTGGGTATTAATTGATTGAGTGAGTATTTTTTATTTTTCTTCATGAAAATTGATGACTTATGGAGATTTTTCAATTTTTTAAAAACCATAGACATTTTTCATTAACTCTTTACCCACGTGGACATCTATCCAAATTCTCCTTTTTGAATCGTCGGCAAACCCATCAAATTCTATTAAGCGGATTGGAGTCCAGGATAGTCAGTGAACTGAATTAGATTTCAACTTCGTGATTGGCCAATTGGGCCTTTCACTATTCAGATAGTCCAGCTTCCAATAAATTAGCCAATATTAATTAGGGGAATTTGGACAAATGCCCACGTAGGGGGTAATGAAAAATACCCACCATTTTAAAAACTCTAAAAAGTGCCCATAATTCATGAGGAAAAATCAAAAATACTATTTCTCAATTAATGCCCCCATCCACCCGTTTGAAAAATACCCTCTCTGAAAAATAGGGATTTTTTTTTACTGTTTCGCTGGTTTGTTTCACTCCACTCCACCCCGCCCCATCTCTCTCACCCCTCCCATCCCTTTCTTCGTCTCCCTTTTTCTCTTTTTGTCTATCACCGGCAATGACTTGGATTAAAAAAACCGCCAACAAAGAGAAGCCAAATGTCAGCCATGAAAGAAAAGAAAAAGAATCGCCGCCGACAAAGAGAAGCTAAAAATCCATAGAGAAGAAAAATGCAACCAAAAAGAAAAGGAAGGCCAGTGACCCACCAAACGTCGGCCATGGTCTGCCATGGACGACTATTGACCCGGGCTCGAACCGAATCTGAGGAAACCAAGCAGCCATTTGAGCATAAACAATTTAAAAATAAAAAAAATGATGTTAAATAATAATAAAATAACATATTATCCCGACTAAAAATATTAAGCAACACATAAAGTGTTGACCCCGCCACAAAGTAGAGGATCCCCCCGCCGCAAAGTAGAAGGTCCCGTCCAATATAGGCGAGGTCATGGGCATAACAAATGTTTCTCTCTGCCTAGTACCCTGGCTCAATTGGACAGGGCCCCCTGCTCTGTGGCGGGGTCAACACTTTATTTGTTTCAGTTAAGTATCTCACCACATTTTATATACCTCATGTGTATGTCCCGTCTGTTGGGAGAGGTACATCGTCTTCAACCTCGGGCAAACATTGCTTATACTGTATTTTTCTTTGTTTTTTTCATTGTTATAAATTTCAAAATACACATACTAAAGCATAAAACTAATATATGTGACTTTTTAGCAATGATTTAACAAAAAAAAATGTAAATTACTTTAGTGATGATTGTAACCAAAAAAATGCAAATTAATTTTCTCAATATTGAAGATGCAATGCAATTGCTTTTCTATATACCCAAAATATTTTCGGAATGGAGCTCTAAATAAACTAAATTGTGTTGAACTACAAAGATAATCAAAAGGGAGATTTTAAAACACAAATTTTTTCACAATGCATAATGATTATTGATGGTGAAAAACACAAAAACAGAGCAATGAGAATCAAACAGAGCAATGAGAATCAAATAGGTGAAGGTATTAATTGAGAAGATATTTTTTATTTTTTCTCATGAATTATAGACGCTTTTCAGAATTTTTAAAATGGTGGACATTTTTCATTAAAACTAGCATTTGTCCAAATTTCCCTATTAATTAGTCTATATTATGTTCAATATAAGATGAACAAGGACTTTCCATTTAAGCCTCGCATATGGGTCTTCTTCCTTCATATTCAGAAATAAAATAAAATAAATGAATGTTCTTCCTTGTTATTTTTTAATGCTCAGTAGTACAAAGTGATAATTACTTCCAATGACCAAACATAATCATATAAGCTTCAGTTGCAAAATATACAAAATGCTTTTTTTGTAGAATAGTTTGGTGAGCCCAGAAGAGAAAAAGAAGCCAAAAATAAATAAATACTATCACAAAACTAATAAAACTAAATAAATTCTTTAGCTAGATTCCTTGCTATATTAACGCAACGTACAGAAAAGTAGGAGATATTTATGATTTCCCACAATACAACTGCTTATACATAAACATTTTTTTTCTTTCTCATGAACATGATGTGGGAATTGAAAAGTGTTTGAATAGGGTAGGACCATCCGGCTTCGTATCTCACTCACATAATTAGAAATGCCCCACAGAGACAATAAGATCAGCCTTCTCTGTGTTTGGATTTGACCATTGAGATATACATGTTTGTGGCTCATCTTTGATTGCTTGGTGCCAATAATATCTTCTTCGCTTTGATGAACCAGCCAAATGCCAATTCCATTCCTTCACACATATAATCTTCCTTTCTCCGTCAAACAATTAGACTCCCAAATTACATGTATTTCTTGGTAGATGATGTGTAACTTTTGCATCCAAGGGATACTTTCTCATCTACTGCTCTCATTCTTGGAACCCATCTGCATAATTATTGATAGAAACATATCATAATCATACTTTACATGATGAAGAAGAAAAACTCCATAAATGTTCCAAAACAATGAGGATAGCCTCATGGATACTATTATTATACAGATTTGCATATCAAAGAATAAAATACACTTCTTTTTTCTCTCCGTATTCATAAATCTTATCGTGCTCGAGCCCTTGAACCTGGCATAGACTCTGCAAATATAACAGAATTAGCTAGGACCAACCTTCATGGAAGTTCCTTCTACTAATAAGTTGTGGGGTCCTTTTGAAACTACTAACTGATGTAAGAAAAAAAAGCATGTCAACTGTTAAAAAAAATAAAAATAAAAAATTGTGTCCAATGGTTTACAAAAAAAAAGGGGATCATCATGTAAACAAGATAGAATTCCCTATTCGGAAAGCCATACTTTCTTTAGCATAGTTTCAAAGTTCGAACACCCCATGTTCCAATATTTAAGAAACAAAACAAAACAAAAAACATGTGATACAACACATTTATTTTGATGATAACCAACAAGACGCTTTTTTTAAAAGCAAATGGGCGCCTGCCCAGTTCTTCTGCCATAATTAGTAATAACCTGTAGAATAATGTAGAAATAATTTCAGCTCAAGTTTAAATCCCACTTAAATGAATTTCCAGAAGGCCTTTTGGACCACCATTTCCAACCACCAACATCTTAATGTTGGTGGATACCTAAGATAAACATAGAACCAAAAATAGGGAGAAGGCACTGAATCTATGTGTCTAGATCTCACTAGCTGATGCAAATAAAAATTGCCATAATACTTCTCTACGTGGCATGGGATCACAAATTATAAATTCATAACCACTTGCAATTGAAAATGGAAGCGTTGTAGAAAGTATACCTTATCTGTAGTGCTTTTTGACACTTTTTGTCCCCTATAAAAATTTGGCATGGGAGTGGCTTTAAAATTAAGGCTCTGTCTTAGCTTTTTTATCTCTGCCTCCTTTTCTTCCTGTATCAAAACTCAAAAGCATAAGATATTGAGCTTGAGACGTTTTTTTAGACTCATAAATGAGTTTAAGTCTGATGACTTAATAACATCTTCAAGAGTGGTTATCATGGACATGTACTCAAAAAACTTAAACTAATCTGGTTTTATGTGGTTTTTTCTTAGGCATAAATGCAGCTATGCATATAAGATGACATGGATGGAAAAATATGCCGTCTATAAAAGAAAAGTAAATTGAACCTTCGATTTTGATTGGAGGCGTGCTCTCTCAGCTTCTTTGGCATTTGATTTTTCCTCAATTTTCTTTAAAAACTGAATATATCAATAAATGAGATGATAAGATAAGTGGTAAATCAAACAAATTATATTCAAGATGTCAAAAGGAACTAAATATGCAGGCATACGCTGTGCATGTATCTATGACAGAAAGACAGAAACAAAAATAGATAGTTAGATTGATAGATATACATATTGAGAATGAGTTATGCATACCACTTTTCTTTTTTCTGCTCTTTCATCACTTTTCAAGCCAAAAGATGATGGAGTTTTAGCATTTCTTTTATCCAGACCACCTGTTTTGAGTGACCTATTTCAGAATAATAATTACAATGTTAAAAACTTTAGAATATCTAAAACAAAACAAAAAAGACTAAATCTGTTCCTCTTGTAAAAAAAATGGATAGAATGAATAACTTATTCTTAATATCATGATTTCCACATATCTACAGCAGTTAAAAATTTAAAAGAAACAGTCACAAGTAACATGAAATATCAATAGTAATTTCATTATTGTCTGTAGGGGCAAAAAGAATTTAGAATCTACAGTTAATAACTCAATATGCAATATATGGTAGTAAATATATTCTCACACACATAATAACAGCATCACGATGCAGGTTAACATGCATGTAAACAACAAAACTATAACAATAAAATACATAAAAAGATGCGGTAATGCAATTGCAAATACATCCATCAGTTGAATAATAATGTATTACCCTCCATTTTCTTTCTTTGGAGTTATAGAAGTGGAAACCCTTGGTTTTGTCCCCTTTGTAGTCACCTGTCCTTGATTATTGAAAACAATTTATCAGGAATCCGTTCCAACCTTCTTCATCATCAAAGAAAATTAAATAAGTGCTTGCTTATTTAAACAAGAAATATAACATATGGACAAAACCTGATCTTGTAATGCAGATCTCTCTTCACTGGAAGATTTCAATTGGTTGAAATTGTTTTGAAATGACTTAAATGCTCTTTTGACAATGTCCTTATCCCCCATTTTCTCCATAATAAAAGACTTTCTAGTTGTAGTAGGAGAAGATGAATAGGAACTTGAGGGACCCATACCGAGTGACATGTGCAGAGATTTAGGAGCAACTTTCTTGGTTTCTCCATCAGGAGGATTCTTGTTTCTTGATATTGATCCACTGTTACCCTTATCTGCAGAAGATTTTGATGCATATACTCTACCTGAATATGGTGTTGACTTGGACACTCCAACGGTAGAATCCTTAGGTGTTTCAGTCATGGGGGTTACTGGATTCTTCTTTACCCTTGCCATATTTCCCTCCATGTTCACCGAATTAGCCTTTTAAAAAGAAAAAATTGCATAAGAATATGAGATATAATATTTCATCATGACAAGAAAAGTTTCTAGAAATATTGGACAAAATTTCTAGAATCAAGATTTCCTACAGAAACTTACCTTCGGATTCGGATAATCCAATTTCAACTTTTCCTCTTTAATCTTTGAATCACATGCTATGCCACTGTCCAGATCCTGAGGAGCTTCCCTTATGTCTTGAGATTCAATGGAAACAATCTCTATTTTCTTCACCACAGCTTCTTCAGGTTTGCTTGTGTTGGGACTAGACAGCTTGCTATCCAATTCTTCTTTCTCGATCTCAACCGACGAGCTCTGACATTCCATAGTAAATAGATCATCATCCTTCAGATCATCCAAATGGGTCTCATTCGTCTCATCCATCAAATTCGAATTAGTTTCTTGCTTAACATCTTCAGCAGAAGTTTGGTCCTTGGATATATCAGTTTCTGCATCATTGCCAAAAGGGTAAATATCTCCTCTGTTTTGATCATCTGATCTGGCAAGATCATGTTGCATTTCCTTCTCTTGCTCCAGGAGCTCGGCCTTCCGGGCAGCAATCTTCTTGTAATGAGCTTCAAAATAGGCCTTCTTCTTAGCTACTGAACCGGGTGTGGCACACTTTTCAACTTCTTCCAAGTACTTATTTGGTGAGAATGCCGACCATTTCTCCCAAGATAGTGAATCATTCTCAAACCTACCGAATGAGACAGAAACTTCAAGAACAGGATTGGAGGCATCTTCTCCCATCTGTTCATATAACTAAGGAATCAAAACCCAACCATATTTTTTCAAGCAAGAACAAAATATTAAAAACCCACAACAGCACAAACTGTGGGGAATTAGCAATTATTAATTGGAAAACAAACAAATTTTAACTAAGCATAGATTTGGAAAAATCAATAATTGCAATCAACTTAATCAAATTGGCCACTCTTCCAAAGCTAAAGACAAAAGGGTGTACCTTATCTGCATCTTTTGGAAGATCCACTATTGATTCACCCATAATCTCTCAATTATAGGGTTAAATTAGAAAAGCTACGAGTCCAATATACAGGATGCTTAAAGCATGGCCCTTGACAACCATGAGCATACCATCAACCTACTGGATCAAACAAAGAGACCCAAGAATGAGAAAAATTACAATGAAGACAAAAAGGGAGACATTATAATTGTGGCCATAAAAAAGAACAGAAGAATAGAAAAACATGTGCCCGAGCATGTGTTCTGTTCTACCCTTCTTTTTCTACACTTCCATTACCACCCCACAGTCATGCACCTTTTCACAGTGACCAGACCCTTGTCTGTTTCTGGTACTTCTGGAAACTCTTAAAATCATAGACCTAATCATTAACACAAAACACTTTGGATGAAGAAAAGAAAAGGAAGCAAAAAAAGACTCAAAGCTTTAGATATCTCATCATATATTAGCTTTCAATAGCATTAATGTTCTGATAAAAGTTGAACAGTCCAGTCTAGACCTTTTTAGAAGTACATGATTTGAGTGCTAAATGAGATTACATAGCTCAAATGTGGGGTTTCAACAGAACAAAGCAAGCACGTTGAATAAACAAACACCAAAAGACATGAAGTTCTGAAAACACCAATCTCAACTGAATTTCCCTCTCCTCCATACCTGTAAAATTATCATTCAGGACTTGAAAAGAGAAACCCAAAAACCCAAAGACAGTGATTCAGATCAGATTAGCCATTAAAAAAAGAGAAAATTACAAAATATGCTAGGAAGGCCTACTTTGGTAAATAGAGAAAGCCTTACATGTGACACCTCTCAGAGGTCACTGAATTAATTATTCAGCCAACTTTGCTTGTGGTCCCTCTGATTGAATTGGTTGAACTATAACAATATACGGATATAGCAAACATTATTGACCAAGTTAAAAAGCAAATCTTAACTAAACAACGTCGTTTCGGTATGCTATTTGGACAACGACGTCGTCTAAAAGAATAAAGTAGGGGAACGTATGGGTCCATTACCATGGAGATTAATCTTGTTGCAAATTGCAAATAACGCCATCAACACACAAAACAAACAACATACCAAAAATGGCTTTGCTTTAAAGAATTCAACCAATAAGCTTAAAGCACGTTTGATCAAACCTATTTACCAAAAAAAAAAACGTTTGATCAAACCTGGGAACTGTTTCTATAGCAAAAACTTGACTTGCATTGTGTTTTTCTCCTCCTCTAATGCCTCCTAAGCTACTCAAACACCTTTTCCCACCACGCAGTAATTATCTCAAACACTTACTCTCCACCATTTTTTTCTCCTATATAAAGCTCTGGTTATTTTTTGCTACACAAATTCAAAGAAAACCAAATTCATTCACACTTTCTTTTTTATTACCACAAAACCCAACATGGGTTGTAATTCTTCCTTGCTCCACATACTACTACTCTCCCTAACCCTTATACTTTTCCGGGCCAAAACCGACCCGGATCCACTCCAAGATTACTGCGTTGCAGATACAAAACCCAAGCAAGGCTTCTTCATCAATGGAGCGCCATGCATAAACCCAGAACTAGCAGCAACTTCGCATTTCACAACCTCTACTCTCTCCAATCCAGGAAACACAAAAACCAACCCATTCGGTTTCAATGTCACCCTCACCAACACCGTTAATCTACCTGGGCTTAACACATTGGGCCTGACACTGGCCCGAGTGGATCTAGCGGCAAACGGCATCGTTCCGCCCCACTCTCACCCACGGGCCTCAGAGGTTACCATTTGTCTCAAAGGTTCAATTCTTGTGGGCTTTGTGGACACGTCCAATCGAGTCTTTACTCGAATACTTATTGAAGGTGATTCGTTTGTGTTTCCAAAGGGTTTGATCCATTTTCTCTACAATCGTGATCTGAGCCGTCCAGCATTTGCTTTGTCTGGGCTTAGTAGTCAAAACCCAGGTACACAGTTAGCAGCGCTCGCTTCCTTCACTTCTAATCCTGCAATTCCAAATGAGATTTTGAGCAAAGCGTTTCAGATTAGTAACCAAGATGTTAACATGATAAGGAAGAACCTTGGTGGCTAATTATTTTATTCCAAGCTGAGATGAAAATAGTACAAAAACCATTCTATATTTTCTTCCTATCCAAACAAAAACTAAACCTTCCAATAGTCATATGGTGTGTCTGTGTATGCTTTATTTGTATACATAATATACAAGTGTGTATCTGCCTTTTTCATTGTTCTTCCTTTTGTGTATAATGGAGAGAGTATTTAATTATTAAAATAATGTGAAAATGTGAACATTTTATGGTTGTCTCAGTGCAATCGCTGCTACATCATATGTGCAGTACCAATATTTAGCAAGCATGCGGTGCACTTTTTCTTTTTTTCCTGCCTATAAAAAATGTCTTTGTCAAAACCATTTCCATTTACCTAATGCCTGATTTGTTCCTTTTTGAGTAAAAAAAATAAGTTATGTTTTTTTTGGTGCCGATATGAACTGTTAGGCATGTGAGTAAATGACTCAAAAAACCAAACTTCAGAGAAATTCTGATGCATGAACAATGCATCTAAGAAGACTGAGAAAATAAATTATTAAAAAAACAGAAGGTACTCTATTTTGGCAATCGAATTAAACTTCTAATTTTATGATGCAGAAAGCAATGAGGTGGAAAATTTTGCAAATTGACTAGTTTCTAATTACTTTAATATAGAAGCTCGATAAGGGTAAAGAACCAAAATGACTATACTTTAAAAAAAAAAAACAATAAATAAATTATTCTCCAGAACGACTAAAAAGACTTGATACTTGGCAAGCTTCTAAGCGCCTACTGCATTATTGAACGAGACGTGTTAAATAGGGGTGGGCAAAACCGAACCAAACTGTTCAAACCGAACTAAACTGTTGTTTTTAGTTCGGTTTGGTTTGGTTTGTAGAAAAAAATAATTTGGTTTGGTTTACTATGTTAAAAAACCGTTATTAATGGTTTGGTTTGCGGTTTGGATAATTTTTGGACCAGACCAAACCGCAAACCGCACTTAATATTATATATATTTATAATATTTTTTATTATTAATAATATATATAACTAATATATATTTTTAGTTTGGATTGTAATACTTTGTTTTAATTTAGATTTTGAATTGTAATATTTTTAATTTGAATTTAATATTGTAGTATTAAAATTAGTTTAAATTTTGAACTACAAAATTAAATTTTAGTCTTGTAGTTATTTTGGACTGTAAAATTAAATGTCGCAGTCTAAACCGTTAAACCAAACCGGACCAAACCGTTTATGAATAGTTTGGTTTAGTTTGGTTTGAATGGTCCTAATGGTTTAGTTTGATTTGTTGTTAAGCTAAACCGCCATTTATAATTTGGTCGGAATTTTTATAAAAAATCAGACCAAATCAGATCGCGACCACCCTAATGTTAAATAAGTGCGCAAGTCAAGGTCAATTTTTAAAGGTTAAAGCTTCAACTTCACTTATTAATAAATAAATAAATCCCCCTTTAAACTAAAAAATAATTTTTTTTTTTTTTTTTGCTACGTGGGGTCCCCAAGTGGTTGACATCAACTCCGAAGTGGGGCTTGTCACTTTGTCAGGCTCTCTATTTCTCTCTCACTCTCGAATCCAATGAAGCCCCGTGAACCCACATTTTGACAATTGCTTCTGAATCTCAACCTTTCACACCTCTCTCGTTCACTTTCTTTGTTTAATTATTTTTGCATCAAAATACTTCAATTATAGCCTCAAACCAACCCTATTTTACAAGCAAAACCGCATTGCTTATCAAATTCCGATTCATAAACCCAAAAAATAGAAAGATTTCAGCTTTAAAAAAATCAAAATGAAAGATCAAAGAACAACTTCGAATCAATGTTATTCTCCTCCTCCTGCACCCAAAATATGTATACAAAAGAAAATGAATCCTACCAAAAATTGTTCCACAGAATGGAACTCAAAAATTTTAGAATTCTAATAGCAAAAATTAAAAAAAAAAAATACAATGAAAGAGAAATCAAAATAAACAACGAAAACCCATTAATCTAATCCCCTTTCCAAATGCTGTTTCTAAAACTAAAAATCTATACAAATCTATCAAAAGAATCTGTGAAAGAACCAATATATAAAAAGAATATATATCAAATCATAGCAAGACTCTAGAATACCCAATCAATGAGGACAACGAAGAGGAGGAAAACGACGATAAAGATAACGATGATAAGCCAAGTGGCTGCTGATCACTGGCCGAGTTCTCATTGTACTGGCGTGGCTTGAACAGATCGTACGGCTTCCAGAGACTATCCAAACGACAAGGCGTTTGAGCATCGAGTCTCGCCCATGGCTTCCCTTTGCCGCTCCAATGGAGCAAACTCACCGGACCCGGATGCAGAGACCTGCAACTGCCCCTCACATTGTCTCCGCCGAGCCCGTGCTGGTTCCACCGGTGATCGATCGCTTCCACGTTTCCGGCGAAAACCAGCAGGAACGGCGGCAGAGAACCCAGATCGTAAATCCTTCTCTTCCTCTGCAACTCCATCCAATTCTCGATCTTCTTCTTGTAATTTCCTTCCCTCCATCTCACCAAGTCCATCACCATCACTCCCGTGTTGAAATAGCAAGGCTTCCTCGCAGCGAAAACCCGCGAGAGAAGCGGGTCGGACCAGAACCTCTCGGTGAAATACTTGGTGAAGTTCGCGTGGCAATACTCCGGGGCTCCGATTACCCGCGAACCAGTGAGCGTGGTGTTCCACAGCTTCCCAATGTCGTCGACCACTATCACATCCGAATCCAGATAGATGACCCGCTCAACACACCGGTCAAGCTTATCGCCCAAGTAATTTCTCGCGTAATTCAACGGGTTCTCGAGAGCTTGACGAATCGAAGACGAAATCAGATTGATGACCGAATCTTCCCTGAAGATGTAGACCTTGAAGCTCAGCGAAGGAAAAGTCGAGCGGACGAGTTTCTGCAAAACCCGGGGACTCACCGGGTCGAACTCGGCGGCGACGAAGTGGAAGAACACATTTTCAGGGCACGAAGCGTGTTTCAAAACAGAGTGTACGGCGGCTATGGAACCCCTCAGATACTCTGTGTCCAAAGTCATGGCGATGTGGACCAGTGATGGATCGCAGGACGATACCTTTTCTCTATTGGTTGAAACCGCGCAGTCGTACCCGTTACGGTAGTCCGGCGCTTCAGCGAATCGGAGAAACCCTTCGCCGACGTCGATCTCTCCTCCGGGAAACAATCTAGATCCGAGACAAAACGGCAACGACGGTGAAAGTACATGACAAACGAGAACCAAAACGACTGCGTTCAATCCGAATGTCATGACCATTTTTGCGGCTTCTTTTGAAAATAAAAAATAAAAAGAACAGGAAAGGGTTTTCTGGGTTTTTCCTGAAACTCAAAGATAAAAAGAAAAAAAAAATCCAGAAACAATGGTGGAAGATTTCTAGCCTTATAAGGCTATGTTTGCATGGTAATGAAAAGGCATAGAAGAAAATCTAATACCATCATCTTTCTTTGCCATACACTGGAAAATGTATGACAAGAACGAAATCAAATCTCAACACGGTTGCTAATTTTCTTCTTCGTTCAAATAAAAAAAAACACGGTTTTTTTTTCCTTTTTCTTTTTCCTTTTCCTTCCTTCCTCAGACTGAGAAAGAGATAAGAAGGAAGGAGGGTCTTCTGGGGTTCTCTGTGTGTGTGTGTTTCGGGAATGAAAATATATAATTACCATATATATACTTGTATAGGATTCGCTCTCTCTCTCGCTGTCTCTGTTATCTGTCTCTCAGTAAATTTCATTTTTATTTTTAAAAAAATAATATAATAAAATAAAAATCTCCAGGTATGAAAAAAGGAA
>QANX01000723.1:0-24008 GCA_003254975.1 Ochetophila trinervis | reverse complement strand
ATTATATTGATTAATTTATAAAAAAATTATAAAATAATGAAAATATAAAGTAAAATAATATAGTTTATGTATTTATCAATTGTTCGTGCTAGTTGTGCTATAGGCTCGTATTGTATCTGATCCATCATTTGTTTGTGGCGTGTTTAGTCCACGGGCTTTTCAAGCATGGATATTACGTGCTCCGTGCTTGACGAGACATGATTTTTATCGTGTCGTGCTCATGTTGTTCTCAATTTTAACGTGCCGTGCTTCTGCTATTCCCATGCTATCTGACCCATTTTATACCTCCATCAACATCACTCCACAAATTTATTTTTTACATAAGATCCAATTAAAAAAAATAAATAATATTGATTGCAAAACACTGTCATATTTTTATATTCTTCTTAGTTTTATGTTTTGTGCCTAGTATAATTTTATTCATATTGACTCCTGTTTTTGGGCGGTTTTTTTATCAAAGGGATGCAGCTTAATGGAGGAATCAGAGCTAACGTACAGATCTAAAACAAATGTGTTTGACAAAGAAGGAAAGGAATGATAGACATTAACCATTAATACAGATTCCTGTATAAAAAACCCTTGTCTATTTCCATATGAATCTCTCCTTTTAAATTGTTGTGACAGCAAATTTGAGAGACTAACGAATTCTATTATAATTTGTCCTGATTAAAAAAGTCACTGGACTTCACAAGTTCAAATATTTTTCTATATTCATTCGTCATTCTTTTTATCACGAGTAAAGCATCCTCATTAAAGGTCGGAAACTCACAATATCATGTGTCTAAGAAACAATGAAGATATTCTTTATTAGTGCCATTGAAGTGAATTTGTTGAAACATTTTGGAATAGAGCTCTGCAAATGGTTGCATGAAAGTTCCAAAATTTGAAGGGAACTAAAAAGCACATAGTTCATAAGGTATATGATCATGGAACCAGTATAAGCCAACTCTAAAAACCCTCCTCCAAATTTGTTTTCTCCAAGGTCCAGAGTTAATAAATCAGAAAAAAAAAGAATAACAAAGATAATTTTCCATACAGGTTGTTGATAAATAGATGTATTGATTGAAGAAAAGCCATTCAACCAAAGGAGGAAGGCATACAACCACTGAGCTCATTTTTTATTTTTTTTTCCATTTATTCCCAACAGTTTGGTATCTTTGCAGACAATTGTATTTGGCGATGTTGAACACTTGCATATTCATTGGCTCACTTGGTCTGCTGCATAAGAATTGAGAAACGGATCCTGAAAGCATACTTTTGGAAAGGTCTAGTTTAACATCTTGGAAGATATACAAGGCAGTAGCCACTAGATGCAGTTTAATGTTTTGGTTCAAGCGGATTATCAAATCAATATTGCCTATATTGGACATATTTGGAATCCCAAGAGTGTGATATTATCAAGAGGAAAAAATACCAAAAGCAAATGAATAACAACTTATAGCAATAATATATATACCACTTTGAAGACATTTTCCTATAATATTTTTTTGAAGCAATAGAAGATGGTACTTTTAATTGACAATGACGGTAGCTTCTTATATTTTGGATTTGAAACCGCATAGATTTGGTCTTTGATGTGGTCAAGAAACCAAAACTAATTATACCTCCTTATCCTATTGAATAAAAGAGAACCACAAAATAAGTATGGCCTTTGATTTGGTCTTTGATTTGGTCTTTGATCTGGAATATAGTTTTTGTTCTATAAATCTTGAATATTTTGAGTTAGAACAATATGATGCTTTTTTTTTTTTCATCTTTGAAGGAAACATTGTATTTAATAGAATAGAGTATTAAGCCACAATATATTTTATTAAATAATGGTCTTCAAATTTCAGATTGATTTCATTAAATAAGAACAATAAAGGTGTCAAAAAAAATCAAAATTAAAAGTTGTGGTCTATTTTGGATGATTTGAAATAAAATTAAAATATGAGAGATACTCTGTTTTTTTCCTCGCATGATGTCTTAGATCCTGCACCTAATAGCTAGAAAATGCTTCTATTTCACAATGACGAAGCAGAAAGCAGAAAGCGGAAAGCGGAAAGAAAAGTATGGAAGCACTAGTTCGAGCATTTATTATTGTTGGCGTAATATGGAAAGCTCTAGAGGAAGAATTAGTTAGTTTGTTATTTGGTTATGTCACGTGTCAAGTTTGTAGTTAGTTGGTTAGCTGTCTTTTTCACTTTATTTACACCGACTTTGTAATTATGTCTCATACATAGATATATAAGTATGAGCTGGCTCTCTTTGTAAGCAACTGAATTCATTTTCAATGAAATTGATCATTTTCAACACAAAGTTTTCTTTCATTTTTCTCTGAAACTCAAAAGCTTGAATTACAAGCAACCGAAGTTTGACATGGTATCAGAGCTTAACTCACTCTTTGATCCACTCTTTGAACATTTCTGATCTTCAATTGCTTGAATTCACGGTCTGTTCTTGATCTTTACTTTGTGTCTGATAGATTTGTTCTTAGATCTAGCTTCCGCGAACAATTTCTTCATCACTGCTATAATTTCTTCGTAAAATTCTGCTTCCATTGAATTTGCGAAGTTCAGTTTGATCTTCTACTCTGTTCTTTGTTTCTTCGATCGAAGGTTTTTTTCATTTCATTTCCTTAATCGAAGTTCAATATTTTTTTTTTTTGGATTCTTTGGTACTATTTTCTGAAAAATATTGAAGCTCATGGTACACAGTCATGTCTGATTCTTTAATTCAAAAATCTAACAACAATCAGGAAGTTGCTGTTATAGACTCCATGCATGAATTTTATCTTCATAATAGAGATTTTCCAGGAATGAAATTAGTTACTAAAAACCTAGATGGAGATAATTACAGCCATTGGAGTAGGTCTATGATCATAGCTTCAGAGGCTAAAAACAAGCTTGGTTTCATCAATGGGAAATGTGTGGAGAAGTCTTCATAAAGCTTTGTGACTTGTAACTCAGTATACAGTTATATATTAAAGTAGGTTGGCAGCAACTCATAAAGCTTTTGTTGTTACATTACCATTTGCCTTTATTAGATAAATCTTCAGCGGTTTGAACCCTTTTAGTCTCTTAACATTCTGATGTTAAGTTAATAAGACAGCGTTTAGTTACATTCTGATAAGGGTTTTTCTTAGTTCTCGTCAACTTGCTAAATATTATGGATTAGTCTGTTAATATTCCCTGCTGTTCAGCAGATTCTGAATTCTTTAAAAGGAAATGAGACAAGAAAAGAAAGAAAGTACCAGCTAGACTATCATACATCCTCTCTTATTGGATGTTTGTACAAGTTCCATATCAATTAGGATATAAAAAAAGTAATCTCTCGGAGCAGGTTTCCCTCAGGACACTCTAATCTGTTAAGAAATTTTTTTCCTGAGGTACTATTATTTGATTTCATCTGAATATTTATGAGATTTCTTATATACTGATTTATGCATATTATATCAGTTTCCCCTCTTTTTATTTTTATTTTTTGCCTATTACATCAATTTTCCTTTGCGTGTATGGTTGGAATGCAAACCATACTAAGCCTTGATGTTTAGTATTACATCTTAACGTTACATATGGTGTCATCCCTTGATGTTTGGTTAGTCCTTGTGCTTTTATGGACATTGGATGCGAGCCTTGTGGTGTTCATTTCACAAATGAAGGATTCTTTTGTATGGGTGGATCGTTTCTTAAAGTTATACTTANTTTATTCATAAATGTCTCACTTTCTTTTAAAAAATTTGTAGACTTTAAATACTTTTCCAGTAGCTAACTAAATCTATATTATATATCAATTTTTGAGCCCCTCTTCCCCATCTTTTTCTCATTCTCCGTCTCTCGCAAAACCAAATAATTAATAATATTTTTTTAAAAAAAATGGAAATTTGATTTCTTTAATATACAAATATAATAAAGTGCAAATAATTATGAAAATTAGAATTTTGTTTTATTTTTTTCCCTTTTTCTTTCACTTTTACTTAATGTGAAAATTAGAGTATCTATATATTTTTAGATACTAAAAAATACAAATAATTATGAATTTACATTACTATTTTTAAAATAAATTTTCTTTACTGAGGTAATTCATATTTTTATTGACTTAAGAAATATAATTATGTCGTTATGAATTATGAATTATATATTATATTTAAAAACTAATGAAGTATATTAAAAAAAATTTAAAATGAAAGTTGATGCGACTATATAAAAATTGTTCGCAGTTTTGTTAACTTTATAAAAGTCTTCGTATATAAAAATATATCAAACTCTATGAAAATATGTCATAACTCAAAATCAGTTACTCAAAAATAAAATAAAAAATCTTTTAAAATCCATATTGAATACACTCTCCATAAATTCAAACCAAATGGTATAGTATATTGCAACTTGTTGCCTGCTGACCTAAAATGGTAATAAGGCATCGCTTAGGACATCAACAATTAAATAGTTGTAATGATAAGAGTAGAGAGATATGAAGTACTAACTAAGACTATAGATGTGATTAGTAACAATAAAAAAATTATAAAAGCCATTTAAAAAAAAGTTATAAAATTGGTTAAAGTTTATGAAAGTCATTAAAAAAAATTAATAAAAATTATTCAAAATCACTTATAATTTTATAAACTCGATAAAATCTGTTAAATTCTAGAAAAATTTAATTTTTTTTAGATTAAATTCTACAAAAAATTAATATTTATAAAGATTTTTGTAGATTTAAAAAATTTACAAAAATCTTAAAATCGAAATTGAATACACTATATAAGAAGAATAATTTTTTTTTAAATGTGGTACAAGTTCACACTTTTCTAGAATCATAATACAAGACATGTTTGGTTTGGTGGATTAGTGTGGGATTGTATAATATAGGATTTACGGGTCTTTTTACAGTATAACCATTAAAATAGTTGTATTAAAATAACTATATATGTAAATGAAGTAAAATGAGATAACATTATTCATAAATGAGGGTAACATTATCCATAAACAGAGTAACATATTAATATTACTTCGTTAATGATTTTGTTACTTCATTTACGAACAATGTTACTTCATCATGAATTTTAGTAATGTTATTTTAGTTATGGACAATGTTACCTTATTTATATATAATATTATTTTATTTATAGACAACGTTATTTTATTTATAGATATCAATTATTTCAGTACAATTATTTTATATAGTTATACCGTATAAATTTTCTAAAATTTGCATAATACAATGTTTTGTATATATTTCACAAAAAATCAAAGTGTAATATATTATATTGGGCCTATCCTTTTAACAACCAGTTACTGTATTATATAACGAAGAGCAGGGTGAATTTATATATTCTATAGATTGGAGCTGGTCAGTGGGCCCACATTTTTCAACTGTTACATTGTTTTTTTTTTTCAAATTAATTCTTTATTTTTTTTATTATTATTTTTTTCTTTTAAGCTTCTTCAACACTAGTGATTATCTTTTATTTTTTTAATAGCACTGGGTTTTTCTCTTTTATTTTTTTAATAACATAGATTTTTTTTTTATCATTTTAGCTTTTAATAAAATTGATTTTTCTTTTTTATCTTTTGGTTATTTTTATTCTATTATTATTTTTATCTTATTTATCTTTGCTTTTTTTTTTTTCTTTTTGGTTTTTTAATAATACTTATTTTTGTGCTTTTTTCTTTTTAATCTTTTCTCTTTTTGGTTTTTATTTTGGTTTTAAGCTTCAAACGCTTTCTGAATTAAACCATTTCTAGTTTACCATTGTCTTTAAAATTTTGATTATCAAATATTGTATACTATTTAATATATTATTCATTTTTTTTCTTGTCATCTTTTTAAAAAAAAAAAAAAAAAAATTTGTCTATGTATTAAAAATTTATTTTACAATTTAATTTTTTAATTATAAAAGACTACATTTAAATAATTCATTTTTTAATTAAAACAGTACAACTGTGCATCAAATATTAAAAATAATATAAACTAATATAATTATGCACCAAATGTGGTACAATATGTAATCCATGCTAATAAAATCCAAACTAATATAATACAGTCTAATATAATATAAACTAATACAATACAGACTAATACAGTCCATACCCATAATATATTGTTTTTTGCCCATTTATGTAATATGAAAGTTTAATAAGTGCCCTTTTTACCAAAATAGTCCTTTTTTTTTCTCGCATGTTCAAAGTTTTTTTCATGAAAAGAAAGATGAGAAGTTAATATTTAGTCTATACTAGCACCTCAAAGTATTGAATTACAAATAATTTAGGCGTTTACTACTTTGACACTAGTGAGTTGAGGTGTGCAAAAAAACTGACTAATCAATTAAAACAACCGATACAATCCAATACAACCTGTTTGGATCGGTTATTTTAGTGTAATTGAATTTTATCGGTTTTAAAAAATCAAAAACCGAAGGTCAGTTCGGTTCAATTCGGTTCAAGGTATTAAAAACCAATCCAATCCAAACCGATCACTTTTTTTTTTTTTTTTTTACAAAACATATGGCAATTAGTTTAATATTATTAGTATGTAAACTTTAATATATTAGCTTAAATTTGGAATCAAATTAATTGATTATTATATTAGTGTAGTAATTTTGTTATTTTAGTTTAATATGTTTATTTGTCCTGTTATTTTTTTAATCATTTATGTGTTAAGTTTTGAAAAAAAATATAATTTATAATGGATTACTTAGTGGGTACTTTATGTGTTAGGTTTTGAAAAAAAAAAAAAAAACACAATTTTTATACAAAATTTAAGCACAACAAATTTTTGATACAAAAAATAGTTCAAATGTCAAATATTCAAAATAACAAAAAATTTAAAAATTAAATTTTAAAAAGTCTAAAAAAATTTAATAAAAATTGAAACCAAACCAATTAACCAAACCGATCCAATCAATTACTAATTGGATTGGATTAGATTTAATATATAGATCGGATCGGATTGAAAAAAATAAAACTGATCACTAAATGGATCAAATTAGTTATTTTCAAAATAAATCAGATTATAACTGATACACATTCCTACTAGCGAGGTATACAGGAAAGGAAGACAAAAAAAGAAAGTACATAGCAATTCATACCAACAAAAAACAAAAACAAATAACAAAACAAGAACAAGAACTACATAATTGTGTAAACCAATAATTACTACTAAATAAGAAACTAGGGTTACTCCGATGAGGGAAAAAAACACTTAACGTGTCCATGAATCCAGCCAAGGAACATAACAAGTGCAACAAAAACATAATTCCAGCATCAGAGTAAGAGTTTAATGATGTCATAAATATTATTCCAATGTATATCTATTATTGGCATGATGCTTTTAAAATTATCCATTGCTAATACATAACATGTCTTTTTATGATCCATTTTCAGCAAGTTTCATTTTTCAGTTCTCTTTTTTTTTTCTTCCCCCAATTATAGCTTCTCTTCCTCTTCATGAAACCAAGCAGTTTGTTTGCACCTCAAACTGGTTTCCAAAGGAAAAGGTATAAATAAGTTTTGTTTGAACACCAATTGAAAAGTTTTGTGATACAGTAGAATGACAATTATATTTAAGCGCTTGGATATCCAGATCAGTCTTCTTTCATGCCAGCAATCCTGTAGTTTTACAGATGGGGCAGAGATTCTTCTGCATGAGCCATTGTTTAATGCAGTTGGTGTGGAAGTCATGCCCACATTCTAGTGTTCCGATATCATCTCCACCATCATATTCCTCCTGCCAATAATAAGGATTCAAGCATGGTAAACAATAGCTAAAGACAACTGAAATTAAGCTACTGTAGGAGCTTCCTAATTTTATGTTCAGGCCAAAAGTATATACATGTTCTCTTTCTTGCATTTTTAAGGTCACATGAAAGTCTACAAAAAGCTCATACCTGACAGATACAGCATGGTTCCATATCTAATGGGGATTTTGTTATAATTAATACATATTTTCGCTGTTTCATCAACTTCAGAATGATCTCCTCTCTCAATCCAGTGCTAACATCTCCTATGCGTTCCTCCAATGCCAAAAGTTCCTATTATCCCAACAGCCAAGTTACAGGAAGAACATTTCAACCAGCAAAGTTACAAGAACAATTTCCAAGTGTTAAGGACAATATGGGGCTCAATACTAGTTACAAGGAATTTCCTTAACCCTCGTGGCGTATTTGCATTTGAAAAAATGATGATGTACTGGTACATCCCACATCTACTCTGAAAGAAATTATTTTTTAAGAAGAATTAGGTTGGTATACACTGCTGTTTTTGACCCCCATGTATATGTAGTGCGCTGCAATGTATATTCCTCCAAACTGGTATTGAGCTAATTAGTATCCAAAGATTATGGTATTGAGCTTACTATTTGCATCTTCTTACCTCATAAGACATATTATCAACATCAAGGCGCATATCTCTGTGCCTGTCATGCATTTCAGCCATACCATGATATATGAATGGATCAAAAAGCATATAATCCTGACATATCACCATACTTGGGTCAGTTGCTAATAACAACATGGCATAATCAGTGTTAAGAAGCAAGAAGCCAAGTGCATTATCTCCTTCATCAACAATAAACTTCAGCAAGCCTAGCTAGATGATCACCAACAAAATCCATAAAACCTGCTTAAATATGCAAATATTCACTTGCAGCATAGTTGTATTGACCCAAGAATTGAAATATGTATGTGTGTGTGCATATATATATATATATATATATATATATTATCTCAAAAGAGACAGAAGCAGGAAGGTCCAATTTTCAATTCCCAACCCACCTCATAATTTGCATAGTCGGAAATATTTTACCATACTATTTTGTCTCAATTTAAAGATACTCTTGTATAAAGTCCAAATATGCAAATTATAACTTGGCAGCTTAAGAACAGTAGAGAACCATTTTTAAATTTTGTTAACCTATAAACAAAGATATGCAAGAATAAGCAACCAGAATTCTTACAAGCAATCTAACTATGAACTTGGAAGAAAATATTTATTTAACCAAAGAGACAGTTATATTCTAATTACCGCCCACATGACAAGAAAAGTGAACATAATTATATGGAACTCTTGGAAATATCAAATCAGGGTAGAGTCAAAAAAATCAAACCTCAACTCGTAAGTTCTCACCCCTACGCATAGCATTCAAGACTTGTCGAATCTGTTACATGGCACATATATTGTTAGTTCCAACTTTAACACTTCAATTGCTAAAGAAAGATGCTAGCAATCAGCTTTGACAGAGATTGAACAAGTACAAATCAACACAATTAAGAAATAAGAATCAAACATGTTGCAGACAATATCATGCAAAATAGACAGTGCAAATGTGACTATAAATTCCAATTTTGCAAATGTGACTACAACTTCTATTCAAAGTTGTTTATAATTTAGATTGACCAAAATACTTCTAACCGAGAAACAGATGGAAGAAACTTCCAAAGATTAAAAAGATAAACAGAAAAGCATTTTGCTACAGCTTGAATTAGGTATGACTCGTTTGTTTCAGCTACATTTTAAGCAGTTTATCTAGACTTGTTGCAAAGACAAAAACAAACCAATATCCACTAAAACCACAAGTTTATGCCACTGTTCACCTCTCCTTTTGGGACCCATGCAATGGGTTAAGTTTGCTTTCCAGATTAATCCATCAAAATTAAGTGATTTATATCTAATTTGTTTCTTTTCAAACTAAGAAGTTACTTCAAAAAGATATCTGATATTCATTATATCTATACTTTCCTCAAATTTAAAGGTTTTCAATCTTGGTCTGTTAGATATATGATATTCATTATATCCATATATCAGATATGAAAACAATATCAATTCAATATATAACGTACCAAATACAGAAAACTGAAATGTATAGAATTTGCCGACTATAAAGTATTTCTAACATTGAAATGCTCGCTCTGTCACAAGATACCAAAGTATTAACACTACTTGAAATGCCAAAAAAGATAACAAGAAAACAAACCTCAGATATTAGCCTGCGTCTCCCTTCAATATCAGCAGCTAAAGTCCTTAATGAATGGGGCATATTAAGAACATCATCACCTTGTCTCTCTCCCAAGAAACCTGACCTGAGATGTTGTCGATGGCCCTGGTTATTAGGTCCAGAAGACATTATAGTATCTTGCGATGGAGAAGAAGGTCCTAGAGGTAATGGGTTCAAATGACCAGTACGACCTCTGGGTTGAGAATCAACTGAGGGAAACAAGGACCAGGGTGCAAACTCTGATATTCTTTGATGATCATGTGGTGGGGAGTTGTGGTGAGGAAGCCACGCAGGACTAGGCAAAGGATGATTGCTGGAACTGGAGGCAGTCCTTGAAGAGGAAGGAATACCTATAGAAGTGCTTGCATTTCCAGAGGTCAAACTCCAACTTGTTGGATCCTGAGCTGAATTTCGCATCTCCGTTGCAGGTAGAAACGTGAAGTTCTCTGCGCTATTTCTTGGAATGCTTCTTAAGTTTGCTTCTTCTCGAAATTCAGTACCTCTTTCTCCAGATGAAAAAGTAGACATGCTCCCAACTCTAGAATTGGAAGCCCCATTCCAAGGAAACAGATGCATGTTTCCTGATAATCCAGGGATATGCATAGCATGAGACTGACTTTGGGAAGCAGCTGAATTGGCTGCAAAATCCAAGGAATCACTAAATGGTGCGACTCTAGGTGATCGACGAGGAGAGCAAAGACTAGAACGCCTCGCACTCCCTACTGATGATAAATTGAATGGTACCGCTTCCTCTTGAGGCCCAGTATTAAAGTCCCTGCCCAAGTGCCTCGTAGTACTTTCTGAGTTTCCAGTAACACTTGAAGGAAATGCATCTGAAGTAACTGCTCGTATCACAATCCCAGTTCTTAGGTTCTGCTGTTCTGGAGGACTTCCACTGGACATATTATGTGAGGGCATAGACAAACGCAAAGTGCTAGAAGGATTATCATGAGAGGGACCAGTATGCCATGAGCTAGTTTCAGCTTGTGGAAAGGAGCTAGAACTTCCTCCAGTATAAGACTGACCAGAAGTACCTTCAAGGGCCTTCCTCTTGCAGGATAAGCCCCAATTTCCAAAAGATCCTGAGCCAACATCATGTTCCCCCACTATATAACCAGAGCTTCCAGATGAAGGCCCAATAATATCAGATGAAACACTAGAATGAGATGTCTGATCAGTTGGTAACCCACCTGACTTGTAGAGATTTGGGCCAATGCTAGCTGCCAATCCCTGCCCACTATTACCACTACTTCCAACATATCCTCCATTTCGACTCATATTTTGATGGACATGACTAGAGCTAGAGCTGGAACCCTGAAAAAAGGATGATTCATTTCTAACCTGATTGCCAATGTTACTCATACAAGATCTCCCAGGAAAAAGGATATTGCTTGGCTCAAGTCGTCTTTCCTCTGATACTGGACCAATACCAATACCAGGACCAGAACTGTATGAAGTTGGCCAACCATGTTCTATCTTTATCCCATCATCAATAGTCTGGTTTTGTAGAGTTGATCCTGAAGGCTCGCCAGAACTAGTAAAGCTCTGTATATCATGATTTCTAGCATTTATACACACCTCACCAGAAGCCATATAATGTGAAAACCGGCTTTCAGCTGGATTTAGAATGTTATTTAAAGTAGTCTGCTGACTCGTGCCAGTGCTATTGGAAACAGATCCATGCCCAATATCAATAGTCTCTGGAAAAGAACCAATGCTTCTCCCTTGCCCTTGCATTATTGTATGTATTTCACCTGACAAGGTGCAAGGCACTGGAAAATATTCAAAGCTCCAAGACAAATCAGGTAGCACTTCTCAGGAACACCTGAAATCATGTAGGAAACAGGAAAAAAAAATATGTATATTTAAACTAGGAGAAAACAAACTTTTAAACAATTTTAGATGATGAAATCAAAATATAGAAAAAAAAAATGAATAGAAAAAAAGAATAAAGGGAAAAAAATAAAAATCCATGATTATCTTTGCAAACATGGGCTTTCCACTTACTAGTGCATATCAAATGCTAATAAAATGAAGTTGTGAAGCTCCCATCTATAACAACTTTGATAATTGTACAAAATTGATTGATCATATTTTGTATACAGCTTCATCAGAAACCCAGGCAGGTGACATCTGAAATTTCAGAAAGATAAACACATTTAGTCACAAGAGAACTGAAACAGAAGACACATGAAATAATAACTCTAAACTATGTGGCAAGCAAATGTTCATTCAGCAAACTCTACTGTTAAAAGAGAATCTTTGGAAGAGTAATTATAGCCCCAATTGGCCAACCGGTGAGCAGAAAATGAAAAGCAAAACCTATAAGAAAAGCTAATATAGACTGAAGAATAAAAGAAGCAAGGAACTCTAAAGAATTGAAAAGAATCGGTTGGATTAAAATAGCCTAAGACTACCACGTGAACTGCTGAAAACTTTTGACCCCAACCCTCCCAATAGTTCAGATAGGGAATTTGACCTCTTGTTTTAAGGTTTTTCGTCCGAAACAAAGAAGGAACAACATATGAGAAACTGTTGCTCCAAAAATATATCAGAAATTGAGACACCCCCTATGCCAACAATTCCTTCTATCTTTTTTTTTTTCCCCATTCTTTGAATATTAATACTTCATTAGAAAGTAATTCTTTTAGCTTTCTCGTTCCAAAATTGAACAGAACTTCAAACACCCACGTACGAATATAACGCTGTGACAACAACCTGCAAAAACTATAATACCATATGCTAGGCAAATGAGAAAAACTATAAATCCCAAATTTTTTGCAAAGTTTAACAAATTATCAAGTATGTAGATTGTATCAGCTAGAAGAAAGATTCTTAAACACATTGGCGTTGAAAACACGTATTCCAAATCATATACTACAGGTAAGGATCACATGCCAACACCCAAGAATACCTCTAAAAAGTATGAAGCATGACCTTAAAACTTCAATGCGCACCACAGGACGTATCTGGGTTCTTTTCAAAACTAACACATAATACACTAAAAGAACAAATTGATTAGCACATAATAGCAAAGATAAAAATGAGTAACTTTGGAGAAATGGCGTTGCATTTTTCTCAAAATTAACCCAATTCAGCTTGAAGCATTTCGGTAACAACAAAGCCATAAATAAATAAAACTCAAAAAAGCACAATACAGCAAATTAGCGAGCCTGAAAACAACAACAATTATTCAAACAAAAAAAGTACTAAACCGGTCGACCCAAATCCCAAAGTACCTCTCAAATTTGCTTGAAAGATCCCCCTCCCCATTTCCAAAAAAAAAAATTGCTTGAAAGAAAAAAATTAAAAAATTCTCAAAGGTCAAAAAAACAAAAAACAAATTTCCCCTTATGAAACCCAAAATTCAGAATATAAGGGATGGAACTAATCACCAAAAAAAAAAAGAAAAAAGGCATCCGAGCAAAAAATAAATAAAAATTACAAGGTGGGTGGGTTAAGGTAAAGAAGGAGAATCAAGTACCTGAGAAGTGAGAAAAATGAGATCAAAGCATGATCAAAAGGCGTCTAATAAAGAGAACCCAAGAGCTTGCGAACAAGATTAGGCGTTTCAAAGTCTCTCTCTCTCTCTCTCTCTCTGATTCTTGTCCTTCAGGTACTTCAAATTTCTGCTTTGTTGGGGAAAGATAATCGGAATACGACAAAGCCAAAGAAATGGATTAGAGAGAGAGAGAGAGAGAATAGACACAGTAATGTGGAATCTAATCTCACAGATGCTTAAGGTTTTGGAGGAGGAGAGGGGGTGGTGGGTTGGGTTTGAGATGGGTTGGGTTTGGCGTCTGAATACTCTCTCTCTCTCTCTCTCTCTCACCCATCTCATTGTACACGTAGCTTGCATGCACTCACCTTGGGTCCCACTTCTCTTCTTCCCTTCACATTTTTCTTTTCAATTCTACCATTTTTCAGGTCATTACCTCACCTAGTGACGTGGACACAGCAATTTCAATATACATGTAAATCTTTTAAAAAAAATCATAATAATTTTATTTTTAAAATTAAAACTGAAAGATTCTAATTCGGAATTATTGTTTAAAAATATATATGGTTTTGTCATTGAGTTTGGGAGTGTGTATATTTTTAATCAAGTATTATTTAGGATAAGAATAGGAGCAAACTTTAATGCCATTTCCTTAGAGGAGTTTCAAGAAGCATTTTTATTGCATTAAAAGTAACTGTAGAAAATCAATTGAAAATTCATAAAATGCAAAAAGTTTTATATTTTTGATTCTTTAAGTAAAAGCAAGAAAACCATTTACATATATATATATATATATATATATATATATATAACTGTTGCCTGGTGAAGCTCAAATTTTAGTTTGAATTTTTGCCAAAAATAATTATGTATTTATTATTGCCAAATAGTATAAAATAGTAGTTTTTATTTTCTTCGGTGAATGAATAAAATATTAGTTGGGTCTATATTTTTTAGGCAAGTGAAATCAGCATTCATTGTTTGAATTAGGGTTGGCAATTTATGTTAACAAGTTTTATTCGGTTTAACCTATTTATTTAAAATTATTAATTATGTTAGGATATTTCAACTCTAATCTGCATATAAATCTATGTAAACAAGTTGATCTATTTAATTTTTTTATTATAATATAATATTTATTTTGAAAAAAATAATATATCAAGTAATATATTTATCTACCATTTTGTTTACAATAACCTAATGTATACTTTACCTTTATTATATTTTTTCACATTTAATTGAGTATGTATTCTATATAAGGGTTTGATATACAAATATTATATATTAAAAGAGTTAATTTTAATTAATTGTGTATATTTTGAGTGAAGCAGGTTGACATGTTATTGACCTACATTAAATGTGTTGACACTAACAGTATTTTTAGCAAGTCATTTACGAATTAAGTTATCATGTTCAACCCAAATTGCCACATTTGGTTTGAATCTAATTTAAGATTACCATATTTTATTTATTTTGCAAAAATTAAGATTACAATACTTAGAACATTTTTAATGAAAATCTGGATTATAAAAATAAACCTGCTACATAAACAACATGGACAGTGTTTTAGTAAATTGCTCTTCAATTGTAATATCTAGAATGAATTTCAAATCCATGTGGCATATACATTGTCAATGTATTTGTAGAAACTATGTTAGATATTGTAAAAAAATTTAAAAATAAAATTTCTTTAAAAGTCAATTTAAAAATAATAAAATATAAAACATATTATTAATTAATAGCCAATAATAGTTTTTCTGTATATTATTATTAGAAAATAATTTTAAAATTGACTGTATATTTATATCATTTAAATTTAAACAATAATAAATTTTATACGACATAGAAAATAATCAACATTCACCATTAAATATGCTCTTAATATATATATATATATCAAATAATAACATGTCGTATATTTTTTTATAATATAGATTATGACTAGTCATATCCAATAATACCTTCTCCTTTGCTTTCTAAAAAAATTGCCGTGATTTGATAATATTTATCATAAACACCTTCTAAAGATTCGTTGATTTGATATTTCAATCCCAAAATCAAAATTTCGGCTAAATAAATTCAAGTTAACAAACAAAAGCAAAAAAAAAAAAAAAATTTACACCATTGTAATTATAGTCTTGGTTGATCGAGACTTGGTTGAATGGTAAAAGAATATATTTCTAAGTTTGAGGTTTAAATCTTTGGCAAAGTTGCTGTTTTCTCATAATTTAGGTCCATAGGTATTATTAAATATGAATCTCATTTATATATTTTTATCATTTTATATTATTTAATTAAAGACGAACCTGGAAAAAAAAAAAAAAGAGATCAAATATCAATTAACATTTATGTTTGCTTTTATATTTAATTACTGTTTATAATATTTGTCCTTTAATTTTAATTATATTAAATTAAGATATTTGAATGTCATAATAATAAAATTCATAAAATAATATTTTTAATTACCCAAATAGTACTAATTATTAATTTTAATTTTGCGTTATGAAAACACATCATTTTTTTGAAAAATGGTTGGTGTCCTCCAATCTCAGTGGATCCACATGCTCTATGTATAATTGTCATCCAAATCTATTTATATTATGATTTATTTATTGGTTTTTTCTTGGTGTTCTGGTTTGGCTCTCTGCATTATATTAAAGTAAGTAGCTGAGAAGATAGCATGATTAATTAACTTAACCCCTTATGGATTTTATTATTAATTAACTATTAAACTAGCTATTGGTCACATAATCACATGATAAACGAACAAATCACAAGGTGCTGACTGATCTGTGTATTTAAAATATAAAATCAACCCATCATAAATATTAAAAAAATATATAAATAAAAAAAAATTGGAATTCGAATCATTATCCAAAAAAAAAACAGCTTTATCATTGAATTGTTTCATGACATTAAGTATTAGTCTTTTGAATTATGAGTGATTACTTTCTATCATCTTAATTTAATAATCTCACTACCCAATTGATTTAAAAACAGTTTCTTTCTAATCTCGCAGGAAGAGACACCAAGAGCAAAGAAAATTCATATTAATTAATATAATAGTGCATGCTACTAATTAGATGGTTACAGGAGTTGCCTACAATGAATCAGCCCTTTCTAAATCCCCAAACCTAATGCCTTTTTTATTTTCTATGAAATTGTACCACGCAACACTAAAAATACTATTAGTAACTCGTACCACATATCAATAACTAATTAGAAAAATTCATCAAAAAAATAACTAATTGGAAAAGTAATCATATTGTCATATACATCTTATATAATACACTTTTTCCTGAAAACTTTTCTGTCCAGGTGTAGTGTTTGTTTTGATTAGAATTCAAGCATTGAGTATTGGTGGGGTATAAAATGCTCTCAAATACCATGTAACATGGACATGATAGGTCTTTTAATTTGATAAAATATTTGAAGGTATCTATTACGAATTATCGTTATATAAGTAAAGCAGATTAATGCTAATATACAAAAGAAAGAAAGAAAAAAAAAAACAATAATTCTTGTCAAAATTATATTTAAGTATAGTAATCAAATATTTAAGGGTAGTTGTTTATATTCCTAGACGAGCTTAGTCATTGCTTACAAAAGCATTTAACCGTCATATTTCTGTACTAATTTAGTCCTTCTCAAAGCACCAAAAGCTTTACTACATTTATTTATTTATTTATTAGCAAATTCGACACAAATTTAGCTTGTCAAAATACGTAGCAACTAAGTAATCCTTTATATTAAGTGTTTAAAAAATGCTTTAGACATTAAGGAGAGGCTCATCTCGTGGAGCAAAAGGGAAGTAAGTAAGATTTCTTACATTTCATTAAAGTGGACATATTTTCAGTACTTCATTAAGGCAAATAAGAAGTAAGTGAGATTTTTTTACATTTCATTAAAGTGGACATATATATGTTTAGTACTTTATTAAGGCTTATAACGGTAAGATTTTTTTTTTGGTTAAATTAAAGAAGAGAATTTTAGCACCAATTTGATCGAAACCATAACCTAAAAGTTATCATAAATGATCATAATAATTAATAACAATACAATATTAGAATGTGATAAATGAAGCTGATCTAGTAGTAAACCCTTCGCACTCATATTTTTGAAGTTGTATTGCCATGATAATTGCTCAACAAAAATTGGCACTACGGTTATTCTTATTATTTTTCACTATATCAACATTTAACTATAATTTTATCAATATATATGTATATTTTCTATAATCTTTTCCCAAATATCAACGATTTTTTTAAATATCAACATTTACTATACTCATTATTGTTGTTATCATTTTTGTTAATAAATTAAAGAAAATTTTCTTTCCTAATTGCAAATTCAACTGTTACAAAAATATTATTTAAATTGATACTAAACGTATTGTTTTTACTTTTTATACATATAGAAAATGCACTTATTTTGTTAGTTTAACTTTAAAGAAGAAGCTTTCAAAATTATTTGGTATGACGAAGAATAATATTTCTGTCTTTAAAAATATATTACCAACAAGCATAAATTCTATTAAAACATATTGCCTCTAGTGTAATCAAATTCTAAATATTTTAATTATAAAAAAAATTTAAATTTTTTATTATCTATAAATAGTATAAGATCATATGTATACATTTTAATTAATAATAATACCTGTTATCAAAAAATTAATAATAATAATACCTAACTTTCAATTTTACATTATTATGTTTTTTAAAGGAAAAAAAATATTTATTTTGAAGTTGTGGCCAATATTTTCCAAATAAAGAATTTGGTCACGTGCCGAGGAAAGAAAGTTCCAAAAAGAAAATCGACGAAAGCAAATTTGCAGAGGCAGAGAGGGCCAGGTGTGGCTTTGTATTTCGTCTCCCAGATTCACTTCAGCTTCCACGCAGACAGCCATTCCTCGATTCCCGAGAAAACAAAAAGAAAAAAAGAAAAAAAAAATGGAATCGCGGAAACTGGCAGCTTTACTCTCTTCCTTAATCTCACAGCTTGTTATTCTCCTACTATTCCCGTCTTCCACTTCGCTCTCCCTCAATCCCAATCCCAATTCCAATTCATATCCCAATGTTTTCCCTCTCATCCGCCATTTTCTTTCTTCCCAAGAAATCGCCTCCGCAATTTCTCTCTTCTCTATTACCAGGAAAAGGAAGAGAACCCACTTCCCCGAACTCGATTCTGAGCCCGGAGATGCGGACAGCAACGCAGATTTCGACGCCGCCGGCGGAGGAAGAAATCGAACTCAATTGGGTCTTTCTCGGAGCCCCGACTCGTTCAGGAATTGTTTCAGAATGACCTCCTCGACCTTCGAATGGCTCTCTGGCTCCCTCGAACCTTTACTAGACTGTCGTGACCCAGCTGGGTTACCCCTCAATCTTTCCGCCGAGCTTCGTCTCGGTATCGGTCTGTTTCGGTTAGCCACCGGTTCGGACTACCCAGGAATCTCGAAGCAATTCGGTGTTCCCGAACCGGTTGCAAGGTTTTGCGCCAAGCAACTGTGCCGCGTCCTCTGCACCGATTTTCGCTTCTGGGTTAACTTTTTGAACCCGAATGAGCTCGAGTCGGTTTCGGCCGCTTTCGAAGTGCGTACCGGGTTGCCCAACTGCTGCGGAGCCATTGGCTGCTCGAGGTTCAAAATCATCAGAAACAATGGGTTTCAACACCTGAAAGAGAGCCTTCGAGAAGACACCATCGCTGCACAAATCGTTGTGGATTCATCGTCAAGGATTCTGAGCATTGCCGCTGGTTTTCGTGGCGATAAAGGCGATTCAGAGGTATTGAGGTCGTCTACTCTGTATAAGGATATTGAAGGAGGGAGGCTATTGAATTCGCCTCCAGTTTATGTAAATGGGATGGCCATAGATCAGTATTTTGTTGGAGATGGAAGGTACCCTTTGCTACCATGGTTAATGGTTCCTTTTGTTGATGCGGTTCTTGGCTCAAGCGAAGAGTATTTCAATGCAGCACACAGTCGGATGCATCTCTCGGCGCTTAGAGCCATTGTCAGTTTGAAGAATTGGGGTGTTTTGAGTCGACCAATACAAGAGGAGGTGAAAACTGCAGTTGCTTATATAGGTGCTTGTTCAATACTTCACAATGCTTTGTTAATGAGGGAGGATTTTTCGGCATTGTCGGATGACCTCGAAGATTACTCATTTTCGGATCAGAGTTCTCAGTGCCAGAGGAATACGGAGGAGAATTCAATTGAGAGGAAGGCTTTTGTTATGAGGAGTGCATTAGCTACAAGAGCTAAAGAGTTTCATAATTCAAATCATCAGTCCAATCCCGGTGTTTTGGTGCAATTGCAATCTACTTAGGAGATTGTTAGTGGGAATTGCAGTGGAGGTAGCTTTTTTAATTTTATTTTTTATTTTATCTCTGTTCCTCATTTTTTAGATAGGGAATTAAAGGTTCTTCCCTTCTTTGTAAGTAGTATCATCCTTTCTTGGATGATAAATTGGTGTGGCAATTTGCCCTCACGTTACTTTTCTTTTCTTTTTTTCTTTTTATACTCTTTTTTTTTTTTTTTTTTTTTTTTTTTTAAAGGGTAACAGTTGCGCTAGCATGCATTTAAAGTTAACCATTTGATTTTTTAAATGTAGACAATACAGCATCTTTTGCAATAATCGAATTTCAACATTCGAGGTACTTCCCTCAAGAATGTATTTGATTTCAGTCGGATACAATTATACATATCTAGTTAACTTGGAAATTGGTCTTGCTTTTATTTAGTAAAGGTCATTAAGATCTCTGTTAGCTTTCTAATGATGAGATGCAAATGAAAAGTTTGTTGCTTGGTGCTCAAGAGAAGGAAACAGTAATAGTAGACTAGTATTAACGTGGTTTCTGGGATTTCACTTGATCAGTTCATGTAACTAGCATGAGATGAATTCTTTATTGTGAATATGTTGTAGAATTTATGTTTGAGGAGCTATAAAATTGTCCTTTGAAGAGGGGGAGGAAAAAAAATAAAAAAAATAAAAAGGAGAAAGAAAAAGGAGATCCTTGTTGTTGAGAATGCTTTTGTAGTTTGATGCAGCTATTTTGTTTAATGGGCTTGCATGTACGATAACATGGTTTTGAAGTAATTACTTTTCATTCCAAAATATAGGATAATAACACATGTGGATGTACAATAACATGGTAATCATATTCTTCTCACTCATGTGGTGATTGGTGCATTATAAATAAAAATGTGACCTTCGATGGAACAGAAAAAGCCTACAAATATTATGCTGCCAGCAACATAATTGAAATGAGTTTTTTATTAAATTGAGTTGCATCTCATATGCTGTCTGTGTCTAGGCACATTTTGAAGAAAAGATGCTCTGATTCGCCTGGTCATGGGCCAATTTAGCTTGCATTTGAGTTATATTTACAACATTTATTTGTGTTCTCCAAGTTTTTGATTTCTCATTAGTCACATATGATAATTGTGTACAGAATACTGGTATCGTCTCTTATTTAGCTTTTGACAGAAAGGTAAGTATATAATGCATTTTGTTTTTTATGATTGTAGCTTATGAGTGGAGTAAACATCACATAGGGTAATTTAATCTAAAATGAAAAAGAGTACCACAGGAGTAGTAGTTTTGTTTTGGTAAATCCACAGGAGTAGTAGTTGTTCAACGTTTTATCAGTGTTATATGATGTATGTGTTATCATTGCTTCTGTTCTATAATATTCTTATCAGATTTGTCCGATATCATCCTGTATTGATTCTCTGGTAATCGTTGGAAACCAGCTGTAAGAAATTGCAGTTGCCACATGAGCAGTTGCCACATGACTTCTAATTTGCTATGCATCAATTAGCATTTTTCTTTTTTTTGTATTCTTCAAATGTGCCTTTCACTTCTTTTGTGTGCAAGAAATGATAGTAGCCTCGTATCTAGTTTGTTTGGGATTGACTAAATATTATGAGTGGGAGATTAAAATCAACTAAGTAGGATTAGAAATAGGTTGAATGCTTTTTATGTTCAAATTCTTATGATGTGCACATGAACATCAACTTTGCATCTTCATTATTGCATATGGTGGATAGACTACTCCTATCAGAAAGTATTAATTGCATTAAGAAATGGTTAGTTAAACACTGCTGGGGAATTGAGGATTGATATAAATATTTTATACGACTTTAGTTTTTATTATATAGGAGTGAAAAGTTGCTGTGAAATCTATTATGACGGTGATGAAATGAGCAGAAATCTAAAAGGCAGAGCAAAAAAAACAAAAGTGATGTGGTTGGGAACTGGAAATATAGCAGCAAAGCATTAGAAAGTACTATGCGCGGCGTGGTAGGAGGGTATTACGATGCTGTAGTGTTCATACTGCACTCTGTACTCAAAACCTTGAGCCACTTCAATGTAGCCAAATGAATTATTGCTACAACGTTTGGAGTTTGCAAAAGATACTGTGTAACTAGAGCTTTGTTAATAGTGATATACCAAGTACTAACCTGGATGTGTTTGATGGGTTTTTCAAGGGTCACTTAGTTGGGTAATGGTACTTGGAGAGGGAGGAAAAAGTGGGAGAAATGCGTGGCAATGGAGAAGGAGGTGGAGGAAGAACGGTCCCAATTGGCAATTGGTATTTGTCAATTTGACCATTACAAACCCAACTGCTTTAAAACACAAATTTTCATCTTTTACCTTTTCCAGACTAAACAGGTAGGTCTCAAGTCGTAGAAGGCTTGAAAATGTCTATCAATTTGCTGATTCATTGTCAACAATAGTGGGGTTCTTTTTCATTAAAAAAATAAAATTTGGGGTGCCTAACGAGCAAAATCTTGGTAGTCAGAAGCTCTACTTTGGAAATAAACGGTATCCGAACAAATCTGAAAGAACAAGTTTCTTTCTCTTTTCTATTTACGTAAAGGTCCTATATGTCAGTGGATCCTTTTAATTTTCTTATATCACCATCTAAACCACCAAAGATTCATTACCATAAAAAAAATTACCTGATTTTTTTGTCAATTATTTAAAATAGGAGTTTGCCATATTTTCTTAAAATCTGAAACTTACAATATGGAACATTTGACGCTGGGATTGACCACCGGAGTCAAAATCCGATATGAGAGGCTGAGAGAGGGTTGATTGGCAAGACTGCCAAGACAGTGATTAGTTCATACTTCTAATGAATGAGCAACTAAGCCAACCCTTGACAAGGGAGGCTGGCACAGTAATATACCTCTCACGTCCATATTTTTGAGGTCATGGGATTGTAATTCCTAACCCCAAAATATAAAAGGACGAGAGGAGCATAACCAACCTCAAATTGTCTTAAACTACAGAGATGACCATTTTCGTTTCATAAACTTGTTCTTCTGCAGCATAGTAAATTTCACACCAGAGTCATTTGATAATACATCTGGTTTTTAATTTTTTTTCTACATAATTAGGTTTAATTTAATTAGTTAGTGATAACTAAAATTTATTAGACACTTTAAAAAACCATAAACCTTTTAGTTTGTTTTTATTTTTTAAACTCTACACAATTAAATAGAAAAGATCAAAAGAAAAAGGCACGTTATCAAACTGACACCCAAACATACATATCTGCTTCCAAGTATTGCATACTTTACCTCCCCATGTCATTATTTGATAAACATTCCTTGGGATTACTCAGATGTGTTGGGGACGAAACGTCGTCGTAGCAAGCTCATTTGGTAAATTACTTTCATGGTATATACTATCAAAGCGGCTTATTTATAATGCTCATGTGTTAATTTTAGTTGGTAACCATTGCAGGTGAGCTAAATAACATTTTTTTGTTTTCAGCTAGGGGAGTTCTTGAAAGTTGGTCAATGGGTGGGTTGGTACATTTTGGACCGGTCCAAAATGAATCAAGCTATTTAAAGCATGGAAAATGGACGAAATAACGTTCCTTTAGTTCCCTTCCCTACCAATTCCTATCTTTTTTTTTTTTTTTCTTTTTTTTAATGTAAAAAATCAATTCCTACTTGTTAGAAATTAAGAAGAAGCAAGGTGGTGGTTGGTGGTTTGCCTTGGTACAATCTATTTTTGTGAGTAATTGTAAAGATGCCCATGTAGAGTCCTTTCTTTTACTTAAATTATTTGCCACTCCTCCTCACCAAACTATATATACACTACACTTTTTTATACTTTCTTTTTCAACTCTTTTTAACTTAATATATGATTGTCTTTTGACATAACAAAAAAAAACTAGAGATTATAGTAGATTTTGAAACCAAGATCCAATCTTAGAAGCCGAGTAAGCTTTGTCAAATCAATTAAACATTTTTTTTTTTGACATTTACTTCAATTCATCGTTTCTGTTTATATGGAAAATCAAATTTAGAAACATTNTAAAAAAAAAAAAAAAAAAAAGATAAATGCACTTTAGTACTTTATAGTTTGCTAAATTTTTACATTAAGTTTTCAAGTTTCAAATGTATCACATTAAGCTTCAAATTTATATTTTATGCCACATTAGGTCTTCAAGATTCAAGTGTATCACATTAAGCCTTTAATTTATATTTTATGTCACATTAGGCTTTTAAATTTCAAGTGTATTACATTAA